>JAJJMF010027806.1:144252-183996 GCA_022058775.1 Vitis hybrid cultivar | reverse complement strand
ACCAAACTTGTGATGAAAATCACAAGTACTCTGAAATAGTATCACTATAAACTTGACACCTTCCCCGGCAACGGCGTCATTTGATTCATGCCCAATTGGTGTCTCAGCTGGTTCGTGTCCAGCTGGCTACTTGATTGAGGGAGTAATCAACACAATTTATAACCTATTACACCATAAACTAGGGTAGCAAAGAAAAAGCTACTATAGCATAGTGGTTCTAGGATCGTTCACTGGGAAGGGTTTTCAAATTACAAATGATACCAATTCAAAGTGAATTGGTGCTTTTTCATTTCAAGGTTAGCTTAAGAAATAAAACACAAACTTTGGATGGTAAAAGGTTTAGATTCAAACTAATGGCACAACAAGTAATGGAAATTACTTATGAAGACAAACATTCCTTGGAGATTTAGGTTCACAGGGGAGGTTCCTCATGCAAAAACGTAGCTCCGGTTCATTTCCTCGCATTAGAGAATTAACTTATAGTCAATTCTCTAATCGGTGTTGTACAGATGCATCCCTTAATTGGATTTCAGCTCTAATTCCCTCTCACTAATGCAACTTGCAATGGTTCATGCCTCTCACTTAGCATTTTCCATTCAAGGTGATCTTTAACCTTGGACTTCCCTTCAAAAGCTCGCAAGAGATAACTAATGGATGTCTCCTTGGAGTCCAAAAGCTTACCAAGTGTTGGCAATTCTAGAAAATCTTACCTTCAAGTCACCTCCCAGAGGCTCGCAAGGGGTAAACTAGTGCATCTCCATGGACGGAGATCACTTGCCTTACCAAGTGTTGGCCCAAGTGACTCCAAGGTGTTTTAAGTTAACTAAAAACATAGAAATCACTAAAGGATCACACTTTCTCTTCATTCATGGATGAAACGACAAAGCTATATATTCATGCACTTGGAACCTTTCCCAGCAACCTTAGCTCCAAGGAACTAAAGGTTTAGTTACTCATGCTCTGGGGAAACTTCCTCAGAGAGTTCATAACTAGTAAATGAAAAATACAATCAAAGTGAGAAGGTAAGGCAGAGCAAAGCTCTGTATTTTACTTTCTTTTCAAACTTTTACAAAAGGTCCGTCGTCCTCGAGAACAGGCTCCCGGGCTCTATTTATATGAAAATTATAATAATAATTATTACATTGATATTTACCCTTTTTCCTAACTTAATAATTAAGGAATCTTACAATTGGTGGCTTACAAGGAGAGTTTTGGGATTTAGACAAAAAAAATCTGAAGAAAAATATCCCAATGTGTCGGTCGCAAATATCGAGAAGCACTAAGGACCAATTCGCAGGTGAAAACGAGGTCTGCGAGATTTCGAAGATGTACAAAAAGGGCTACGAAATCACTTCGAAGCAAAAGGCTGATTTCGCAGCGGCTGCGAAGTTGGCTTTCAGCTTGCGGTGTTCGTCTTCCAACGTGTCGCAAATATCGGGAAACTTCAGGAGGAATTACACAGCACTGTGCAAAATGGCTGCAAAATCATTTCGCAGCAAAAGGGTGTTTTCGCAGCCGTGCAAAATTCTTCCTTCAGCTTGGAATGATCTGCTTAAAATGGCTGTAACTCATTCGTTTCAACTCCAAATTGCATACCGTTTAAAGCATTGGATTGCTGACTTCTTGAGCTTTGAAACGACATATAGAATGTATAATTTGAACTCCAGGAAGTGCTCCAAAAGTGGCTGACATGACTGTCATAAAAAATTGCTCCATGGCAGATTTCTCTTTGCTTCCCCTCCTTGCATTCCGGATTTGCTTATGGCAAAGGACTTCAAAGCTTTGGTTCTTCATGTTTCTGAGCTTTCCATTGCTTTGCCATGGATTCCAAGTAACTCTCCTCAATCTCATATTGCTTTGGTGATTAAAAAGCTATCAAAACACCAAAACTTAACACAAATTGATTAGAAGTGCTTGCAAAGGTCCTTAATATGTTAATTGGGTTAAAAGGCAATAACTACTACTCAAAAGTGTTTAAAAGAGTTAATTACAAGCTATGAATTAGCACTTTTTGAGTAGTAATCAATATCCATATTGGGGCATATTCCCCCTCTCCTTGTCAAGATTTTGTTTGCTAAATGGTATGAGGATGGATGATTAATGTTGGTCATTTACCTCATGACTTTGACATTAGATCTTATATTAGGTCATATTTCTCCATTTCTTTGAGTATCCTTGAGATTGGGACAACAACAAGCTTGGTTTTAGATTGAGTACTAGTATGGGGCTTCCGATGATTGACTGTATCAGAACCACCCTACATGGATTTTTTGAGACAGAGATGGATCCCATCAGGTTTCATTCGAGGAGCATAGGTGGATCCTTTATCCAGATGCTCATGAGATAGATTGCTTTCATCATTGATTACCTTATGGATTAGGTTATCCAGATGAGCAGTATTTTTTGAGCACTTTGAGATATGCTTTTAAATAAGTTGCGATACACACTCCAAGATTTACATTTTGAGGTTTGTCGCCAGAGCAACTTGTGAGACATAGAGAGTTCTTTCAGTTAATATTTTTCAGAGGTTTGTCATGATGCATCGGTTTCTGACTCAATGATTTCAGTGGATGCTTGATTCACTAGTTGTTTTAGCAGTACGAGCACCCTGGATACTGGGGCATATTTCTGTTCCTAAGTTTATTAGTCCAACCCTTGGCATTTTAAGCATACAACTTTGAGCCCATTTGCTTCCTATCCACTTTCGAGTTGGTCTTCATTTTTTTTTTCCATTTAAAGCCTAAAGCTCACGACCTAGAGTTAATTTTCATTTATCACCTAGAGTCATTTCTTTTCCATTTAGTGCCTAGAGCTCTTGACCTACAGTCGATTTTCATTTATGACCCAGAGTAATTTCTTTTCCATTTAGAGCCCAAAGCTCTTGACCTAGAGTCATTTTTCATTTATGACCAAGAATCACATCTTTTCAATTTAGAGGCCAGAGTTCTCGACCTAGAGTCAATTTTCATTTATGACACATAGTCATTTTTTTTCCATTTAGAGCCTAGAGCTCTTGACCTAGAGTTGTTTTTCTCATTTACGACCCGGAGTCATGTCTTTTCCATTTAGAGCCCAAAGCTCTCAACCTAGAGTCGTTTTTCATTTATGACCCAGAGTCATTTCTTTTCCATTTAAAGCCCAAAGATCCCGACCTAGAGTCGTTTCTTTTCCATTTAAAGCCTAGAGCTCCCGACCCAGAGTCGATTTTCATTTATGACATAGAGTCATTTCTTTTCCATTTAGAGCTCGGAGCTCTCGACCCATAATCAATTTTCATTTATGCCCAAGAGTAATTTCTTTTTCATTTAGAGCCTAGAGCTCTCAACCCAAATTCGATTTATATTAATGAACCAGAGTCATTTCTTTTCCATTTAAAGCCTAGAGCTCTCAACTTAGAGTCGATTTTCATTTATGACCCATAGTCATTTCTTTTCCATTTAAAGCCAGAACTCTCGACCCAGAGTCGTTTTTCATTCATGACCTGGAGTTATTTCTTTTCCATTTAAAGCGAGAGCTCTCAACCCAGTCGATTTTCATTTATGACCCAGAGTCATTTGTTTTCCATTTAGAACCCAGAGCTCTCGACCTAGAGTCGATTTTCATTTATGACCCAAAGTCATTTATTTTCCATTTAAAACCCAGAGCTCTCAACCTAGAGTCAATTTTCATTCATAACACAGAATCATTTCTTTACTATTTAGAGACCAGAGCTCTCGACCCATAGTCAATTTTCATTTATGACCCTGAATAATTTCTTTTCCATTAGAGTCAGAGCTCTCGACCCAGAGTCGATTTTCATTTAAGACCTAGAGTAATTTCTTTTTCATTTAGAGCTTAGATTTCTCCACCTAGATTCGATTGTCATTTATGATCAAGAGTCATTTCTTTACCATTTAGAGCCTAGAGCTCTCGACCCAAAGTCGTTTTTTTCATTTATGACTTAAAGTCATTTCTTTTCCATTTATAGCCCAGAGCTCTCGACTTAGATTCGATTTTCATTTATGGCCCATAGTTATTTCTTTTCCATTTATAGTCCATATCCCTTGACCGAGAGTCGTTGTTCATTTATGATCCAGAGTCATTTCTTTTCCATTTAGAGCCCAGATCTCTCGATCCAGAGTCGATTTTTATTTATGACTCAGAGTCATTTCTTTTCCATTTAGTGCCTAGAGCTCTCGACCTAGAGTCGATTTTCATTTATGACCCAAAGTCATTTCTTTTCCATTTAGAGCTCGGATCTCTCGACCTAGAGTTGATTTTTTATTTATGACCCAAAGTCACTTTTTTTTCTTATAGAGTCTAGAGCTCTTGATCCAGAGCGGTTTTTCATTTATGAACTAGAGTCATCTTTTCCATTTAGAGCCTAGAGCTCTCGACCCAAAGTCATTTTTCATTTATGACCAAGAGTCATTTATTTTCCATTTAGAGCCCAAAGCTCTCGACCCAAAGTCGATTTTTCATTTGTGACCTAGAGTCACATCTTTTCCTTTTAGATCCTAGAGCTCTTTAGCTAGAGTCGATTTTCAATTATGATCCATAACCATTTCTTTTCAATTTAGAGCTCGGAGCTCTCGACCCAAAGTCGATTATGACCCAGAGAAATTTCTTTTCCATTTAGAGCCTAGAGCTCTCGACCGAGAGTGAATTTTCATTCATGACACAAAGCCATTTCTTTACCATCTACAACCCAAAGCTCTTGACCCAAAGTTGATTTTCATTTATGACCTAGAGTAATTTCTTTTTCATTTAAAGCCTAGAGCTCTCCACCTAGAGTCGAATTTCATTTATGATCCAAAGTCATTTCTTTTCAATTTAGAGCCCAGAGCTCTCGACCTAAAGTCATTTTTTTCATTTATGACCTAGAGTCATTTATTTTCCATTTAGAGCCCAGACCTCTCAACTTAGAGTCGTTTTTTTTAATTTATGACCCAGAGTCATTTCTTTTCCATTTAGAGCCCAAAGCTCTCGATCCAAAGTCGATTTTCATTTATGACCTTGTAGATCCTCCCCCAATCCATCGATTGGCGCAACTCGCGAATTAAAGCAATGAGGTGATTGTGGATAAAAAGTGGTTTTCGAGTTTTAGAAAATCCATCCTGACTAGGAACGATTTTCGTTTGGAGTCGCCACTTACTTTTTATTTTTATTTTTGAAATGGGGAAAATTAAGTAAGAATGAAAACCCCTCAATGACTCTATTTAGGAAAAAACGGTCCGCAAAACTAGATTTCTGGGTCCGGGGATTAGGTTACCTATCAGGAAGGTACCCCATACAAGGTAGCACCCCTTTAGGCCTGGAATCCGGTCTCTACTAGTGAATTGGGTACATTGGAGCATACGGGTCGAAGATCAGGCAATTTCACCATGGGTAATATGAATGAAAAGACTTGCAATTCTAGTCGGTATTCGGCACACACAGGAAATTAATAACCAAAACAAAGTTGTGTACCTGAGGTCCCTAGTCATGCGCTGCGAGAAAGGGTTAGTCAATAAGCATAAGCACATAATATAGGCGAATTCCAAATTTACTAAAATTTCCATCCATGACCAAACTATATATATGTAATCTCTAGGCTCTACCCAATGGCCACCAAACGCAGCCATGACTCTGGACTACGTGGTTAAAAATTTAGCTACTCCCATTCCATTGGTTTTCAGCTAAGGGCTAACATCTTTCTCACTTGAACTTCATCCCCTAATAATTGGAATTTTGGAGACTTTGGAAATTTTTGGAAATGACACTAAAAAATTGAATCCAGACTTTTCGCAACATTGGAAATTTTTGGAAATTGACACTTTTTGAAACCTTTGGAAATTTTTGGAAAATGACACAAGAAAAAAAAATTAAATCTGAAAATTTTGAAACTTTAGAAAATTTTCGGAATTGACACTAAAAAAATAAATCTGAAATTTTCGAAACTTTTGGAAATTGACACTAAAAAAATAAATAAATAAATCCGAAATTTTCGAAACTTTAGAGATTTTTTGGAAATGACACTTAAAAAAACAAATTTGGAATTTTCGAAACTTTAGAAATTTTTCGGAAATGACACTAACAAAAAAGAAATCCGGAATTTTCAAAACTTTAGAAATTGACGCTAAATAAATAAATCCAAAATTTAGAGATTTTTCGGAAATGATACTAAAAAAAAAAATCCAGAATTTTCGAAACTTTAGAAATTTTTTGGAAATGACACTAAAAAAACCAATCCAGAATTTTCGAAACTTTAGAAATTTAGGTATGGGAATTTTTAAAAAAAATGAATCCAGAATTTTTTCAAATTTTCAAAAACTTTGGTACAGGAATTTTTAAAAAAAAATGAATCTGGAATTTTTTCGAATTTTCGGAAACTTTGGTATGGGAATTTAAAAAAAAAAATGAATCTGGAATTTTTTCGAATTTTCGGAAACTTTGGTATGGGAATTTTTTTTAAATGAATCCAAATCTTTTCGAATTTTCGGAAACGTTGGTACGAGAATTTTTTAAAAATGAATCCATAACTTTTTTGAATTTTCGGAAACTTTGGTATGGGAATTTTTTTAAAATGAATCCGGATCTTTTCGAATTTTTGGAAACTTTGGAAGATTTTGGAAATGTTAAGTTGGGAATTTGGAAAATTGGAAATATGGGAAATGATATTTTAAAAGTTAAGTTGCATGTGGAAAATTGGAAATGTAGGAAATGATTTTTTAAAAGTTAAGTTGCATGTAGAAAATTGGAAATGTGGGAAATGATATTTTAAAAGTTAAGTTGCATGGGCCTGTGCATGTGAGGTATATGAACTGAATGGGAGGGGTGAACGTAGGGGAAGAATTGTGGTGAGAGGTATTTGGTGCTGTTTGGAGACCTTAAGCTTCATGTGAACTGTGGAGTGGCTTTAAGCCATATGTGGGTTGCATTTGGTGGCCGTTTGGAAACCTTGGGCTGCATATGGGCAATGGGGTGACTCTAAGCTGCATGTGGGCTGCATGTGGAGGCTTTAGGCTATGTATGTGGGCTGTAGGTGAGGGTGCGGAAGCTGTGGGTGCGTGTGAGGATGAGGTGTGACTTGTACGGGTGGTCATGGTAGGGTGAGGGGATGTATGTGGTAGTGTGGGCTGCACAATGGGTGAGTTGTGGGCTGTATGGGAGATGAGTTTCATGAAGACTGAACAGTGGAGGAGGTAGAGAGAGAAGTGGGTTTGGTGGGTATGGAAGATGAAAACGTCTCCTCTCTCTTTTTGAAAAAATCTCCACTGTAAAGAAACCATGAAACATCCAAAATCAACAGCAACATGTGACCTCTAATGGCCACCCCAATCATACAAACAAATATCAGTAATAGTAAATAAAAGAAACGTAGAAAAGAGTAGAGATTTTCACACTGAGTCACTTACCTCTAAGTTGATGTAGACCGACGTATATTTCTCAAGAATCCCAAAACTAGTGAGTTTTCATCTTCTTCAAACCTTCCATATCTTCTCTTCCTCTTTTTTTTTTTTTCCTTCCTCCTTTCTCTCTTCCATTCCCTAGACTCTTCTACCCCATCTCGAAACCTCTTCTCTCCCTTTTTGAAAAAATCTCCATCTCTTTCCCATGCCGAGAAGACCCATCGGAAACCTCCATTTTTCTCTTTTCCAATATTCGTCTTTCACTCTTCTTTTCTTTTTTCAAAAGAAACAATCTCTCTTCCCATGCATTTTGCCAGCTTCCCAAGTATCCATTTTTCATTTTTCATTTTTCCATAAAACATTTTTTTTTTTTACCTTCCCATGCAGTCCACTGACTTTCCTTTTCTACCTTTTTTTTTTTCTTAAAGTAAATAAAGCTTTTATACAAAATGAAAATAAAATGACATAGTAAAAGCATAATATAAATAAATAATAATGATAATAAGAATAACAAATACAATGATAAAAATAATAATAATAATGATTATAATAATAATAAGGATAATAATAATAATAATATTAATATTGATAATAATAAAAACAACTAGTAATACTAGTACTAATAATAATAATAATATAAGATGTCCAATCACCTACAATTTTCTGAAAATAAATAAGTGGATGAATAAATAAATAAAGAAGGAAAAATAAATAAATACCACGCCACATAAAAATAATCTAAATATTAAACTAAAACACAAAAATAAAAAAATAAAAAAATGAAAAAATGAAAAAAAAAATAGAACATCAAGCTGATACAATTAAACATCGAAAACTCATCTCAGGCAATCGAAATAAAATAATAAAGAAATATCAAGCTAAATACTCACCTAGTCTCAAAAATTCATAAATCAAGAAACTAATCTTAGAGAATTAAGCTCACAAAAAATATCTAAGTGACCTGGGTGACCTAAGTGGAAAGTGCCAAGGTGAACTAAGTGGAAACTAAACCAAGGAGGTGTCCAAGTGATAAAAAAAACATGCGAAGTGACTTAGGAGTGTACCTACCGGGCCAGATGTATCTTAATAGGCCTATGGTGCTAAGAAAACCAAAAACAAACTGGTCGATCCAGTTTATAAAAAATTCTCAAATTTAAACAGAATATCCCTCGAGAAATAAGGAATCCAACAAAAAAATGGTGCGCAATTCCGAGCTCGGATGATGGAGAAATGACTAAAACAAGATAAAGTGCTCCCGATTTGGATGGGCTTCAGTGAGTTTTAAATAAACTAATGTGGAGACCCTAACTCCTGACCTGTAGCAATGATATGAACCAAGGAATTGGCCATGATGGCATTTCATAATGGACCAAATGCTCTTACTGAATTGGATAGCAGATGAACCTACACAAGGCTCAAAAATCGATTAAGCCCAAAATGAGGCCATAACGGTGCCATACGGAAAAAATTGGGTGCTTGTGACACCCCTAAGATAAATGCAAGTGTCGAAGGACAAAATTGAGGGTCTACAAATATGCCCCTCTTCAATAGAGTGAATGAACAAGTGAAACACGAGTGTGAAGTGCACGCAATGAATGAGTGAAATGAAGTCTAGTAAAGAATTCAAATGACCAACAATTTTATCCCCACACAACAATAAAGAAGGCTAAGGGAAATGAGTCATGCTGACCGAATGGACTAGGGGATCCAGGCACAATGCCGGAGAAAGCTAAAGGAATTTGGACATAATGCCAGAGAAGACTAAAGGAAACCGAAAGTGATGCTTGAAAAGATTAGGAGATCCGAACACAATGTCGGATTAGACTAAAGGAAAATGGATCAAGTTCGGGCGAGTACCGAAGAAGGGTCCGGGCTAGTACCGGGAAAGGGGTCCGGGAGAGTACCAGAGAAGGGTCTGGGCGAGTACCGGAAAAGGGTCTGGGCAAGTACTGGAAAAAGGTCCAGGCGAGTACCAAAGAAGGGTCCAGGCGAGTACCAGTAGAGGGGTAGAATCCGGGTGAGTACCGAAAAAGGGTCCGGGTGAGTACTAGAAAAAGGTTTGGGCGAGTACCGAGAAAGGGGTTCGGGCGAGTACTAGAGAAGGGTTTGGGCGAGTACCGAGAAAAGGGTTTGGGCGAGTACCGAAGAAGGGTTTGGGCGAGTACCGGGAAAGGGTAGAATCTGAGTGAGTATCAAAAAAGAGTCCGGGCGAGTACCAGAAAAGGGTCTGGGCGAGTACCGAGAAAGGGGTCTGGGCGAGTACCATGTATACATTTGAAGTATCAATCCCGATTTCATTTGTGAATACTTTTGAAGCCAATGGCTTTTCAACGCTTAACTTGTTTGGTTTAAACATGAATCGTACTGTTGTTAACCTTAGCTATGAATTCATCACTAACTTCTATATATAAGTCGTAATATATGCAATACATTGAAAATAGTTAGGTTTGACGAAATAATGTACAATCAATTGAAACTATTTTTGGCACAGCCAATTTAACAGTGTCCCTCAATCCACGAGAAAGCGATGTCGATGTGCATTATGTGATGAAAGCAACAATCTCCCCAATATCTTCAATCCATACTTCTTAATCTTGCCCTGCATTCATTAATGTTTAAAAGGCATATTAGGAAATGTTAAATATTTTGGCCATGGAATGCAATTTTGATATAATCATGGTATATTAAAATCGTGTATGGACATAACACATCGATGGATTTCGAGAGTCTTCCATTTGACCAGTTGTCCATGAATTTCATAACAAATACTTCGCAGTCATTACTAACACACAAAGTAACAAGTAATTATTTATTAGGCGTGACATGGCAACTATAATATACATAAATTGCCTTGCAATCTAATTTAAATCTAGTTACGGACTGCAAAGTAAACATTAACTCATTTGGCTGACATGGTACGTTTGGCATGACAAAGCGGAACATCTTCAAGTCTACATCCACCATTTGTTTCTTGTAGGCAACAAGCCATAGAACAACCTTGGCCTTAAATAATGAATGTAGATGCATTCAAACTTCCCATCTTAGGTACAATGGAAGCAACAAAGATTACGGAACTAGCAGCTACTTTACCAAATTTTGTTGTATCCCACTCATACAACTCCTTCTCCTTCCTAGTCGAGAATCCAAGAGCTGGATTCGTTTGTTATGCAAGTCATAAACATAAAGCGTCCAATGGTTTTTGAGAAGAACCAGTAAGTAGACCTGCATGATGCCACTCAGAATGGATTACAACATACATTAGGTGAAGGAGATGACAAGTGTAGAAACATCAAACAATGCATTCAAGCTGACCTCATTAACATTCTGATACGAAACATCTAAGTGATACAAATATGGCTCAAAACGGCCAATTGTTATGTCATGCGTCAAATGTTTGGCATTGGAACACATGACCATTTCCTGCATATGATATGAAAAAAGTTTAAGTTTTAAAGGGTAGGGAAACTTCTTGACATGTTATAACAACAAATCATTGAATTGTAGTGTCCATCAAAGGCCTCCATTACAACTATGTATGGCGAAAGAAAGAGTTTGGTCCTTGATACATCATTGAATTGAAACATTCTACAATACGCATCCACGACCTAAGACAAGAAGTGATTAATATTTAAGCAATATTCAGAGCGACTAATGACAAGATGTTACATGAATATTAAATTAAAAATATTGCAAAGTAATGGAGAAATTGATATATTAACATGATTGCCAATCCAGCTGTCTCCTTGGAAAGAGGCGAGGTTGCCTCTACTTAAACTCGTGTCATGCGTTGAAACAAGTTCCTCACTGTCAACAAAACCATAAATGTTAGGGTAATACCAAATATGTGGAGGTGAATACATTTGAAAGTGGAGTATTATATGCTATGTCAAACCTCGGGTCCAAGTCCCCATAAAAAACAATTGCAGCTGCTTGTTTGAGGTCCATCTTAATGGAAAACTGGCGGGTTTGTGGCTGCGCTATGAATGACGACAATAGATTGGGAGCCAACTGACACACTCTTCGTCGCCTCCCACTCCTATCAGATAGGGCCACAACCATGGAATGCAAAGGCAACTGTTCATAGACAACTACTTCTTCATCAGCTGTTAGTTTGGAGTAACAACAGTTAATTCGTAATGAAAGGTAATATAATATGAGTTATTATGTACACATTCATGCAGTAATAAATGTCCCCCATACTGTTACCAATAACTTATGGATGCCGAATTGGTGTGTTAGGTACCTCTTCAGTGCCATGAGATGCCATGTCATCTCCGCCATAGTCTGAATGCGGTTCGGCCTCCAGAAATTCATGGACTGCATAGCTTGAGTGATCAGCAACAGGTGAAGGTCGACTTCGTTCTTTTCAGCCATCCAATGTATGCATCAGACCACGCATGATGCCAAGCTGTTGCCGAATGCCCTTTTGATATGCATTTATTGCACGTTCTGCTGCATAGTATTTCTCCAATAGTTCCTATGACATGTTAACGAATAGCTTGCACATAAATTACTATAAAAATATTGAAGAAAATATTTATAACCAATGATTTAAAAAAATGCAATCAGTAAACCTAATTGTAATGGCATTCAGACGGAGTTAATTCATAAAGTAACAAACAGTATCCGTACATGACTACTTGTCGGGCCACTCTCAGACACCACATGTGTACGAGGCGGTGACGAATTATCAAACCCCTATAATTGAGAACATGACGCAAATTAAGAACGTATAAACCTTCAAGGTATTCAATTTCCATGTCATCAAATTACATAACAAAATGAATGCAGAGTAAATGGCTACCTTGCCATGTCCGAAACTACCAAACTAACTGATCTCAGCAGCTAAGCGCTCCTTTATCAACTCATCCGACCATGCAGAGAGGAGGGGCATTGTCACGGGAACATGAACCGAAAGAATCTTAGATTTAATTACGTACTGGAGCTGCACAATGGAAATAAACATATGTGGATTCGTTACTTGATGGTAGTGATGTGAACAATTTAAAAGTGACCAAGTTATCAATGTAAAAGAAGGGCAATACCTGGAGGAAGAGGATGCAACCATGTACCCAAACACTGTTCCGTTGTTTAAATTGTCTAATACCCTCAACCAGCTGGTGAACAACAAATTGGCCCCAATTGACATCGTTTCGAAAACCATCTTCATGGATGGTATGCCATAAGTTTCGGCATCCATCTATCCTTGACGTTGGTGCCAATATCGTCGCACATGCGTAGTAAAGGAAGCATCTACGAAACTCCTCCTCAACAGGTAAGTTGAGGAGTCTCTCCTCACAAGTGTTGAGTGTACCGAACGGATGCTTAGACAGCGTTGATGCAATTTGTAGAATCCATCCGCTTGTCGGGAGGCCAAATACAAGGCCAACTTCTACAGCAGTCAAATCATAGCTTTTGTCGGATGATATGTCTATGTGTCTGAAGCCAACGTTAAAATGGTCGATCAACCATAGACATATATTATGTCATATCTCCTTGCAATTTAAGTTGAGAAGACCTCCAAACTGAAGGTCTTGAACAACTTCCAATTTATCAACTGGCAGCCTGTTGCATAGTTTTAAGAATCTTGAAGATGAACAACATGTGAACAATCTTGTGGACTGCATTAAAAGTGTAGGACATAATTAGTATCTTACACATGCATTTTAGTAATCAACATAAAAATAAAAAAGACAATATGAATACATAAACGTGGTGGAAAAAGAAATACAATTAAATGAACTAACAAACAAAATAATGTGGATGAATAATTTACAATTGGGATGTTTATGTGATAATGAATATGTAAGACCCATAACAAGTAATTGTGTTAAGTAGGTTAAAATATCAAGTATCCAAAATAAGGTATGAAAAATAAAAACGAAGAAATAATGCAATACCTCCGCAGTGGCCATTGAAGAATGAATTTATTGCTGGAGGTTTGAACCTTAGAAGAACCGGTAACTTCAAAAGGGTGCTATAGTAGTTATCGATGACTTGGAGAGACTACTAATAAAGGGAAAGGTCATTTCACTATTCGCACCATTAATCAGTTGGATAAATTTGGTAAGGCTATACCATATTCAGATGTATAAGGTAAAAATAAAAAAATAAAAAAAAATAAAATAAACCAATTGAGGAAAGCGCTAATAGTTTGGGTGCAAATCACGTGTGTGAAGTACTATGCTATTGCCAACAGATCATATAAATTACAAGATAATAACTACAATGCTTACAATGTGTGTAACAAGTATATCTCATTGAAGACAAATAGAAAGACAATTTTTAGTAGGTGGCACGAATTCATGCCACATTCAAATAGGTAGAACCACAAATGCTTGATAATGTAGACACACTGATGGAATTAAATAACAACTTAAAAGAAACCACATTCAAATAGCACTTTCAATTAAGTAGGTTAAGCAAAGAAACTATAAATCATGAAAATAACAAGATAGTGCATCGTGCCTATAACCAGGCCAATATATAAGAACGAAAAACAACAATACCGTACCATATACCCTACAATAGAATGTATGGGCTGATACAAATTATGAGAATCGTACAAGCATAAAAAAGGCACATGTCACGACAACGGATTATTACATTTAGAGCGGTTGTGACCTATGCCATTGCATCAAGAGCAATGAATTGCTCTCTTATGACTAAACTGTGACTCAACACTTCTTTGGCGGGGTCTTCCTGGAGGACGTCTCACATGAGGGGGTTGGAAAGCAGGAAAGAAGTTGCCGGCGTAATCTTGCAAACTCCCATCCTCACAAACTTTCGACATATTGTGTGTTGGTAATGGTTGAAACTGACCTGAGTAAATCAAATGTTGGGTGGAGACATTAAAACATGGGTCAATATAGTCATACACGTCGTGTCTGAGTGTGCGGATGACAGCACATACATGTGAACATGGCAAGCCGGACATTTGCCATGTCATGCAAGTACACGTACGTTGATTGATATCGACAACCAAATAAACCTCCCTGGTAAACACCTTAAACGTCCTCCCCAAATATGGCAACACACTAATCGAACTAGACCTCATGATATTTGACATTAGCTTCTCTTCAATTTTCGGTCCAACCACACTCTTTCACTTTTGTGTACCATGCATATGGGTGTCCAACATGGCTACAAGCTTATCCATGTGCATTAACAATAACGTATAAATTTTTTGGTGACGCTCATCTCTTAACCATGCATTGAAGGACTCTGCAATGTTAGTTGTCATTTTATCCCATCGTTTTTTTAGAAACTTTGACATTGCCCAATGTTTCGGATTGTTTTTCGCAACCCATTTATCGAGGTTGTCATTGAAGCGCACAAGTTTTTCAAATGCCTCCTTGTAGTCTATCTCCAACCTAGCATATGCAATGCTATCTAGAAGTAACAAAGCATCTTCTTTCCATTTCTTTCCTCTAATGTTTTTCTTATTCAAGAAGCTAGAAAAGTTTTCCTTAACATGTCGATAACAATATGCATGATTTCCTATCCCGAACAACTCGGAAACACTACGCAAGATTCCCTAATGTCAATCAGATATAATAACAACTTCCTTACCATCTAAGACCTCCTTTAATTTCTCCAAAAACCAATACCAATCCTCATAATTTTTTGAACTGACCACACCAAGGGCAAGAGGGAACATTCCATCATCTGCATCATATGCAATGGTGGACAAAAGAACTCCCTTATATGGTTCACTTAGATGGCAAGAATCAATAGCCAATACTCATCGACACCCCTTGATGAACCTTTGAATTGAAAATGCATGGGTAATGAACAATTGCATGAAGTGACCTTCGTCGGAAGTGTACTCCGCAATTGTGCCAGGGTTGATTTCCCTTAGCCTTAGCCTATGGCATAACCAAGGGACAAACGTGTAGGACTCACATGGAACTCCATATATGCGCTCTTTTGCCTTCTCTTTAAGGTGCCATGCTTGGCTATATGTCAATTGAACTCCATGATCACGTTCAAAATCCTTACAAATTTGACGAGGAAGATAGTTTGGAGTGGTTCTAAACACATCTTCAACAACAACCGCGCCTCTCTTTGAAGAAACCTTGACCTTAGATGAACACTCATCCTAAGCTATATGATTATGATTCACTTGGTAAGTATGAACTCGCAAGATGACATTTCCCTCTATAGTGTGAGCTGTTATTTTCCAAGGACAACCCTCAACCGAACACTTTACAGACATATGCGTAGGGGAATTTTTCTTGTACTTGTATTCAAACCTTCCACCTAATGACATCTGGTAAATTACGTTGCGAAACTCCTCAACATTTTTAAATGTATGTCCTGACCCTAATATTGCCTCACGAAAACGAATCGATTCCAAAGGGGTGTACTCACTATCTGCACAACGCGACGCAAAACCTCTTGATAGCATCATAGTATTAGGAATTGCATTGCATGATGCATTAGAGGAAGGAAACGGCGCAGGTGGACCTCTGCATTTACATACATTAACATAATTAAACTACGTGATGCGTAAAAGTGATATTCACAATATTTTAAATAGACATTCATGTTAAAGTCCATTACCCAATTGCCAATTCTGTATTCGGTATATTTGCTTCAATGGCTTCCACACAGGGTAAGTCTACTAGGTATACATTTGCAAAGTCATCACTGTGGGAAACCACGTCATCCAAGTCATCCTCATCTTCTAAATCTTGGATGACTCTAGGGTTGAACTTGAGGGTGTAGTGTATCTTCATCGCATCAAAGGAGATGTCAAATTTCTCTAAGATTTTTTTGGTGAATTCTTCAAATGGCATTCCTTTATATATGTGAATACCTTTGCTTCTTCCACCCACGTATTCCCATTGCCCATCATTTTTTTGGACAAGTTTGCCTCCCATAAAGATGTATCAATATATCCTATTAGTTGCATCCATCAACCTATACAAACATAGCACAAATTTCATATTATAGAACAAACAATTATGCATATTATAGAAAATGGGGTTGATCTTCTCTCCCATGTGGCCTTTAGCTTTGAAGTTAACATTATTATTAGTCGTCATGTCAAGTATATAATAAATCATTTATACATATACTTTTCCTTTTGTTACTTCACTTTTTTTTTTTTTTTTCACAAATTGGTTGACTCTTTCTCTGTTTTTGCATATTGCTATCACCCTCTTGATCCCAATGGGAACATAACAATTACTTTTGACACTCATAAATGGACATATGATGGCTATGTGGTTAGTGTTTTAAATCAATTCAACTGATTTGTTTCTTTATTTGCCACTTATATTCATGTTAGCTATAGATTTCATGAAGTTGGAAATGATAATCTATCTACACATACTAAGTAGCCCACAATATCTCATACTATAGGGTCACCATAACTTGGGTTTTATCGAAGAAAGTTAACATACGAACTATCGTACTTAACTAGACTGCCACACGAGGAAGTCAATATAATGCTAAAAGATTTGATTTCAACCAACGGAGAAAAAATATGTCTGCACTAATGCAAAGGGAAAAAAAATATATAACCAATAAACATATGTTGCCTTTTAACCTGTTATTGGGCAGAGACAAGGAGGCGGTGGTGAGAAAAGCAATCATACTTATGATTTCTCACTAGTGCTTCTAGTCCAATAGGACTCTTTACTTTATCCTTCTTTTATAGGCAGTCCAATATGACTTGTATAACAGCATCAACGGCTTCACAATTTCTCATTTTTCTCTCTTTCAATGGAGCTTGAAGAAGGTGGTTGGGCAGGGAAGGAAGGAGAAGGAACATAAACCTCTAGTACCCACCTCTCAGTGTCCACTATCCATGGCAAATGGCTTCCACTCTTTGTAGGCTGGTGCTAAGGGGTTATTTTGTTAGTAGAGCGATAAATTGGATCATCTCCCTTTTTGCTAGAACTACTTGATTAGCCCTAGTTACACAACTATGCCAAGCTCCAACTGGTTGGTTTATTTTGGTTATCAATAGAGTTGAGAATATAATTGTCAATACCTAGTTTCTATATCCTATTTTCTTCAGTTTTTATCAGGTTAATTGAATTTGTTGGGTTCTGTCACGTACACATGCTAGGCTAGTATATTTGTGTCTATATTCTAGTAGATAAAGCTTTTAAGAAAGTAGCTTAACATCATATCATGGGTGACCCTCACAAGGGAGTATACCTTATAGGTTTTGATCCTAATCTGGTTTGAAATAATGTTAAATATATATATATATATATATATATATATATATATATATATCAAAACGTTTTACCTAATGCTAAGAGAACTTCACTCCTCAATTCAGACAGCAATGCTACCTCCACAAAGTCCCACCTAACATCAAGTACGTAACAATGCTCACCATGGAGGGCACCGCCGGTGGGGATCGATCAGGGTACAATATATGGCACTCTAAAATGGCGAGATAAATTAGGGCAATGTATTTGGGCTGAAATCAAATGGTTCGGATAGCCGAAATGAAGCATAAAATGAAATTGATCAACCTACTAACCTCAACTATCAACCACTTCGCCATGGAGCCCAAATACAGTTGTGATTGTCAACGGCAATGGATCGATAGAGATGAAAAACTCCACTACCTACACCTAAAATCAGGAGGTTGGGAAACACGAGCTCGAGAGATAACGAGATTGGCACTGAGGATTAGGCATTCTTTGGGCGGAAGTGAGAGACGAAGTCGGTGATTCGTGCCTAGCTGGTGTCTTCTAATTCAGTCCTCAAATGAGAGTAATCAACAAAATTTATAACCTATTTCACCATGTACTCGGATAGCCTCAGCTAGCATAGCATATTGGCTCTAGGATCGTTCATTGGGATGGGTTTTCATTTTACACTTGATATTAGTTTAAAGAATTGGATTGGTGCTTTTTCTTTTCTAAGTTAGCTTTAAAAGAAAACATAAACTTTGGTTTGAAAAAGGTTGGTTTTAAACTAACCAAAAATAATAACTGATTTTTAATTACAAAGAAAATGGTTTCTTGGATTCTCAGGTCATTAGGTTCAGGCCCCTTATTCAAAAGTGGACATTCCGGATCTTTCCTCGTATTGGGGATTTAACCTATAGTTATCCTCCCAACCGGTGTGTTACAGTTGCTTCCCATTAATGGTTTCCACACTAATTCCCTCTCACTAATACATGTTGCAATGGCTCGTGGCTTTCACCTAGCATTTGTCATTCAAGGTGATCCTTAACCTTGGATTACCTTTCACAAGCTCGCAAGAGATAACTAATGGATGTCTCCTTAGAGTCCAAAAGCTTACCAAGTGTTAGCTATTCTAGAAAATCCTACCTTTAAACCACCTACCAGAGGCTCGTAAGAGATAAACTAATGTAACTCAATGGACGAAGTCCACTTGCCTTACCAAGTGTTGGCCTAGGTGATTTTAAGGCATTTTAAGTTAACTAAAAATATAAAAACCATTAACAGATCACAACTTCCTCTTCATTAAAAACTGAAACAAGGAAAACTCCGACTTTTATAGTCGGGTCCCTTACCTAGCTCTCTTCCATCGAAGAGACAAAAAGTTTAGCCACTCATTCTCTGAGAAAACATTTTCAAAGGTTGTTTGGGTAGAATGAAAAATACAATCAAAACGAGTAGGTAAGGTAGAGCAACGCTCTATATATTTCTTACTAAAAACATGTACAAGTGATCCCCTCTCTAATGTCTTCCCATCTTCAGAGAGACGAGAGATATCAAAGATGTCTCAAAGATATGGGATTGTATCCGGGATAGATATTATGAGATATCTTAGGATATATAAAGAGAGATATTTTCAACCTTTTGATTAGATATCCTAAATATCTTAAAAGATCTTCAACTGATTACAAGGAGAGAATTGATAATTACACCAAATATCTTAAGGTAAAAATCTAATAGAGTTGGTGTAAAATATCTAACTATTACATTTTCGCATTGGAGAAAGGTGATGCAAAAAATTTCGCATCGGAGAAAGTCAATGCGAAAATTTTCGCATTGGGAAAGTGTGCTGCAAATATTTTCGTATCAAGAAATGTCAATGCGAAATTCCTTTTCAGCTTTGCGCAGTTACCTTCAAATAGCCATAACTTCTTCATTTGAGCTCCAAATTGCACACCGTTTGAAGCGTTGGACTCCTGACTTCCCAAGCTTCGAAATGATATATAGTATGTAGACAATGGACTCCAGAAACTGCTTCAAATTTTCCTTACAACTGCTGTCCTTTGAATTTCGCATAGCATGTGAAGATTTCGCATTACCATGTGAAATTGCTTCATGATGGATTTCTTTCTCTGATCCTCTTCCTTGCATCTCTTGATTGGCTTGGAAGCTCATCCCCAAGGGTTGTACAAAGTTCTCCCTCATTCTTGGCTTGCTTCAATGATCAAAAAGCTACCAAAAACACCAAAACTAGCCAAAAATTGATTAAAAACATTTGCAAGGGTCCTTAACGTGCTAATTGAGTTAAAATGTATTAATTACTACTCAAAAGTGTTTAAAATAGTTTATAACAAGCTATAAAAGAGCACTTTTTGAGTAGTAATCACTCCCCCCAACTGACATATTGCTAGTCCCTTAGCAATGAAGGAGAGAAAAACAAAAATTAAGACAGTAAAATAATTTACAAAATCATGCTGACCACTCCAAAAAATCATAAGTGGCATGATTGTAAAATATACTCTCACATGGAACATTAAAGAAATAAAACCCATCCTTCAACAAGAGGGAATAAAAAATCTTACCTAATTAATATTCACAAAGAGTAGACATTATGCAAATTTAAGTCATGATAGGATTTCCACTCTCCTAGGCTCAATCAGTACTCTTCCACAAAAATCTAAGTGTTATTTATTAGCTTCCGAATATAGTACTCTAAATTAATCTCTCCCCTCAACCTAGTTCTTTCACAGACTTTAGCAAACTGACCACTTTCAATAGGCTAAGAACGCTCCTCTTTTATTTCATAATTTTTTTTTCTTGTAGGAGTGCAATGCTAAAGGTATTATTTTCTAAAGTGTCCATGTAACGGGGGTCCATTGATGACTCCCAACCAATCAAGGTTTAGGGGATCAAGCTTTAAGGATCTTTCGACCACTAACTCAAATTTTACCCCGGACTTTTGAGATTGGAATTTAATACCCAAGCACCTACAATATGTTAAACTCTACCTATTCACCCTTGTAACGAGTATTGAGGTCGATGACTCCCAACCAATTAAGGTTTAGGGCACCGGGTTTTAAAGATTTTCACCATATACCCCTCGGACCTTGCTCGGGTTTCAAAGCAAGTAAAACACTTTATTCTTTTTCTCTTTTTCTCTTTTTCTCTTTTTTTTTTCAAGGCTCATTGGTCTTTTATAAGGTGTCCCAACACTATTAAAAACGAGGTCAAAGGTACCAAGTCTAAATTTTCCTAAGTTCAGGAGGTGAGATAGTTTATCATCTTATAATTGGAATCTAAAGTGCATAGTGTGTGGTAAGATTAAAGTGGAAGAAAAAGGTTGAATTCAATAGGAGTTCCAATAATTCATCAACCTCAATAAGCATAATACGACTCTACTATTCAAATAAAAAGGCAAGAATTCAATTTCTCTCATTTCATTTTTAGAATTTTTCCTTAATAACCATGTAGAGTAGAGTAAAACTTTTAAAATTAGGAAAAAATTTTAAAATTTAAAAAATTAAGCGAAAAGTAATAAATTAACAAGATAACTTAGCATTATTAACAACTTTCTTCCTTTACTCTCCCTCCAACCAAGATCAACATTGTCCTTAATGCGGCAAGAACGATTATAAATAAAAGGAGGAAGTGGTACCTCCTTAGTGACATGGAGTCTGAGTCATATAGGAGAAACCTCATGATTCAAAAGACAAAAGATTAATGAGTAAAGGAGATAGAAAAGAAAATGCCAAGTATAAACAAAAATGATATGTATATATTACTTTGAGAAATGATTACTACTCAAAAAGGGCTATTTGATAGCTTGTAATTAACTCTTTTAAACACTTTTGGGTAGTAGTTATTACCTTTTAACCCAATTAACATATTAAGGACCTTTGCAATCACTTCTAATCACTTTGAGTAAGTTTTGGTGTTTTTTGTTAGTAATTTGATCACCAAAGCAATCCGAGATTGAGGAGAGTTATTTGGAATCCATGGCAAAGCATTGGAAAGCTCAGAAACATGAAGAACCAAAGCTTTGAAGCTTTAAAGTCCTTTGCCATAAGCAATCCGAAATGCAAGGAGGGGAAGTAAAGAGAAAATATGCCATGAAGCATTCTTGATGACAGTCATTTCAGCCACTTTTGGAGAACTTCCTGAAGTACAATTTATACATGCTATATGTCGTTTCGAAGATCAGGAAGTCAAAAATCCAACGCTTCAAACGGTTCACAAATCGGAGTTGAAATGAAGAAGTTAGAGCCATTGGAAGCAGATCACTCCAAGCTGAAGGCCAATTTCGCAGGGTTGCGAAATCAGCCTTTGGCTGCGAAATGATTTCGCAGTCATCTTGTTCGTCTGCGAAATTTCGCAGCCATTTTGTGTGCCTGCGAAATTCTCCTGAGTGCTTCCAGATATTTGCGACCGACATTTTTTGATATTTTGCTTTAGATATTTGATGTCGAAATCCCAATTCTCTCATTGTAATCCACCAATTATAGGATTCCTTAGTTGTTAAGCAAGAACACAAGGGTAAAGAACCTCATATATATTGTTTTGTAATTTTCATTTTATAAATCTCAGGAGCTTGTTCTCAGAGAATCAACTTTTTGTATAGTTTGAAAGGAAGTAAAAATACAGAGCTTTGCTCTACCTTACCTTCTCACTTTGATTGTATTTTTCATTCACTAGCCAAACAAGCTCTGAGGATGTTTTTTCAGAGGATGGGTGGCTAGGCTTTTTGTTTCTTGGAGCTAAGGTAGCCGGGAAAAGGGCCGAATGCAAGAATTGGTAGTTTTGTTGTTTCAGCTGTTAATGAAGAGAAAGTGTAACCCGTTTATGATTTCTATGTTTTTAGTTAACTTAAAATGCCTTCAATTCACCTGAGCCAACACTTGGTAAGGCAAGTGATCTCCATCCATGGAGATGCACTAGTTTACCTCTTGCGAGCTTTTGGGAGGTGACCTGAAGGTAGGATTTTCTAGAATTGACAACACTTGGTAAGCTTTTGGACTCTAAGGAGGCATCCATTAGTTATCTCTTGCGAGCTTGAGAAGGGAAGTCCAAAGTTAATGATCACCTTGAATGGCAAATGCTAGGTGAGAGGCACGAGCCATTGCAAGTTGCATTAGTGAGAGGGAATTAAAGCTGAAATCCATTTAAGGGATGCATTTGTACAACACCGATTAGAGAATTGACTATATGTTAATTCTCTAATGCGAGGAAATGAACCAAGTGACCGAAGCTCTATTTTTGCATGAGGAACCTCCCTTGTGAACCTAAACCTCCAAGGAATGTTTTTCTTTATAAAGTAATTTCCATTACTTTCTTTTTAGTTAGCTTGAAACCAAACCTTTTTCAACCAAAGTTTATGTTTTCTTTTGAAACTAACCTTGAAATGAAAAGGCACCAATTCAACTTTGAATTGGTATCAGTTGTAAGTTGAAAACCCTTCATCCTAGAGCCACTATGCTATACTAGCTTATGCTATCCTAGTGCATGGTGATATAGGTTATAAATTTTGTTGATTACTCCCATCAAGGAACCAAAATCAAGGTACACCAGCTGGGAAAACACGAATCAAGAAAGTACAATAAAATGATCATGTAATACATCCAATCCTAGAATATATAATATCAACTAATATACTAAGTAAATACAATATAAAGAAATGATCAAGGAACAAGGTTCTCTGGTGGACATGATGGCTATGGGTCTGTCTCGTGAGTGGCTTGGGGTGGGACATCAACTGTGATGGTCTCCTCAGCTGGAGCTCTCGGCTCTGATGGCCCAGGAATATCAGTCTGAGGTGGTGAAAGACCCAGATGCTACTATATCTGACTAAGGATAGCAGTATGCTGGTCAAGAATAATAAAATGTCGATCCTGCTGAGCTTGGATATCTCTCATCTTCTGGAATAAAGCATTGTGTGTGGCATTGAGTGTTTTGAATAATAATACCATACCATGAAACTCTGAGCCAGAAATGGTGATAAGGTCCTGTGATAGAAAATGTGCAATTGGTGGAACATGTGGTGTAGCCGGAGGATCAGTAGAGGTGATTTGAGGCATAGATGGTGCAACAAGGGTGGATGGAATAGTCTCTGTGGGATGCTCGTCCTACTATGCCTGGTCAGGCTGTGCTGGTACTAGAGGTACTGGCCTGGGTAAGGCTGCTTCAAGTGTTGATTCGGCTAAATTCCTCTCTGCTAGCTGTGTCCATTGGTCGAGAGTGAAATGATTTCGGCAATGGTGGCGGCGCTCGAGATGGGGCTCAGTAGGGTAGCCCATATGCTCCAATATATGGCAGAGTAGCCTCAGAAATAGTAATGGAATTGTGTCAGCTCGCTGTAGCTTCTTCCTATGAACTTTCTCCTCGAAGTATAAGAGAGCGACCATAATCAGATGGTGTGGCCCAAAATAGAAACCCATATATATCCTGTATAATGCATCCAAAATAGGTCCTTGTCTCTGCACTGAATGATGAAGAGGAAAAATGTTGGACCTTAACAATACATCTACTAGGAGCATCCCAGATGGAAGCTCCCTATGTAGCAGGAGAAGTCCCTCATGATAGAATGCATACCATGTTTCATTGAGATGTAGAGGTCCACTGTCTGAACTGCTCTGGATCCTCTAGCTGAAATGGAATATGGAGAGCCTCAGCAATATGCCTAGCCTCTAAGATACTCTAACGTCCATCTATGCTGAAACGAATGGTTGTGGAACTCTGGACGCCTTGAGTAGTCATGGACCGATAGAAATCTATCGCTACTCTGGGGTAGAAAAACTCTCTAGGAGTCATCAAACACTCGAGATGGTACCTTTGGAGCAATCCAAACGAATCCCGAAGGTTAGGTTGTTGTCGCATAGCCTCTATGTTGAAGTAGAGCTCAAAGTGAAATGGCTTAGCTCTACAATCTGAATTTCCCGGAATGAGTGGCGTAGTAACCATAGGCCTCTTGATGATGACTTCAGGAGCAATGCCTGAAGGTCTCTGAATATCTTCTGGGGCTTGAGAATTGGCTGGAGCTTGACTAGATGTCTCTCCAGGGCCTGAGGTCCTGGCTCTCTTTGGTGGAATGCGACATACTAATGGCTATGGGGGTAGAGATGTTGGTGATCTCTGTGTCGAATACCGGCGCTGAGAAGGGCTAGAAGGCACTCTACCCTCAAAAGATGGCACGGTCAGGGCCTGAGAGGCTTGAAATGGATCCTGAGGAGTGGAGGCACTTGGTCAAGCCTCGCGAGGTGCGGACGGGTCTGTATGGCCCCCTCTGGTGCGCACCATAGCTAATATGGACGAGAGGTGGATTGCTCTTCTCCTCCTTGGTGGCTGCGGGGCGTGGAATAACAAGAAATTTGCTTCACAAGGCGGCAGTAAGCTCTTCGCAACAGAGGATGCTTGTGCAAAATGGTCAGCTGGAGGTCTTTAAATAGGAAATTAAATGACTTTTGGCTTCCCTCTTGGCCATTAGGTGACAGTTGGCGTTTCGCATGGCTAGTGGCAAATGTGAAGTTTTTCGCATTGACATTTGGCTAATGCGAAATTGGAATTGCTGATGCGAAAATTTTCGTATTGAGAGTTGGCGGTGTGAAGTTGATGTGAAATTTTTTGCATTGAGAATTGGCGGTGCGAAAATTTTCGCAGTGAGAAAAGGTGATGCGAAATTTTTTGCATTGAGTTCGCACTAAGAATGGGCGATGCGAAATTTTTTGCATTGACTTTTTGTCTTACGAAGTGCCCTGTTTTCCTCTATTTTTGACTTCCCCTATTTTGATCATCAAAAATTAATTTAAGTCATAATAAAATAAAATTAAAGCTAGAAATTCTAACTTAAAAACATATATCAAATCTATAAAACTTGAATTTTAAAAAATTTAAAACAAAACAACAAGCAAAAATAAAAAAATATGGACTTAGTGTCTTCCGACATACTAAGCCCATCTAACCATTTTTTCTTTAGGCTTGATGTGGTTAAAAGAGATTGATTTCCTCCTTATCTATAGAAAATGGCTCCAAGAATGGCTCGAGACGTTGGCCATTGACTTTGAAAGTCCCGATACTGCTGAGTAGCTCAACTACTCCATTTGAATAGACTTCATGGATAGTAAACGGACCTATCCATCTTGATTTCAATTTTCCCGGGAAGATATGGAGCTTAGAGTCATAAAGCAAGACTCTTTGTCCCTTTTGGAATTGTTTGCGGGAGACTAACTGATCATGCTACCTTTTCAATATTTGTTTTGCAATGTTTGAATTGATATAGGTGTCATTTCTCAATTCCTCCATCTCATTAAGGTCTAAAAGTCTCTTCATGCCAGCTCTATTCAAGTCCATGTTGAGCATCTTGATTGCCCACCAAGCTTTGTATTGCACTTCAACAAGAAGATGGCATGCTTTGTCATAGACTAGGCGATAAGGAGACATTCCAAGAATGGTCTTGTAAGCTGTTTTGTAAGCCCATAGTGAATCATGAAGCCTAACAGACCAATCTCTTCTGCTCGTATTCACCACTTTCATCAGTATGTTATTTATCTCCCGGTTGGCTAACTCAACTTGCCTAGAAGTCTAAGGGTAGTAAGGTGTAGCTACCTTATGCTTCACCCCATACTTGGCTAAGAGAATTTAAAATGGTTTGTTACAAAAATGAATACCCTCATCACTGATTATGGCTTTAGGTACTCCAAATCAGGAGAAGATGTTCTCTTTGAGAAATTTGAGAACAACTCTATGGTCATTTCGGTTGCACGGGATTGCTTCAACCCATTTAGACACATAATCCACTCCCACCAAGATGTAAGAATAGCCGAAGGACATAGGAAAAGGTCCCATGAAGTCAATGTCCCATACATAAAAAAGATCAACTATTAAAATGGGATTCAAAGGCATCATGTTCTTACGTGTTAGTTTCCCAAGCCTCTGGCATCTATCATAGCTTTTACACATGGTGAGGGTGTCTTTGAAGAGTGATGGCCAACAAAAACCCGATTGCAACACTTTCATAGCTGTCTTCTGAGAAGTAAAGTGGCCTCCACATGCGCTTTCGTGGCAATGATTGAGGATCCCCTGTTGCTCTTGCTCAGGGATGCACTTTTGGATTATTTGATCTGCACAATATTTGAATAGGAATGGCTCTTCCCAATAGCAAGCATGAATTTTTGCAAAGAAATGCTTATTATCTTGTGCTTTTCACTCACTTGGAACTTCTCCAGTAACTAAATAGTTAGCAATGTGAGCATACCAAGGAGCGGCTTCTATCAACATGAGTGACTCCTTTGGAAAATCATCATTTATTGGTAAATTGTGGGAATTATGTGCTATGGCTAGCCTCGACAGATAGTCGGCTACCACATTTTCCACTCCCTTCTTGTCTTTGGTATGAAGATTGAATTCTTAAAGCAAGAAAATCCATCTGATCAGCCTCGTTTTTGCATCTTGTTTAGTCAACAAATAATTCAAGGCTGAATGGTTAGTGAAAACCACAATGAAAGACCCTACCAAGTAAGTGCGGAATTTGTCTAAGGCAAAAAATACAGCCAACAATTCTTTCTCTATGGTTGTGTAGTTTCTTTGCGCTTTATTCAACGTTTTGCTTGCATAGTAGATCACATAGGGCTTTCCATCTTCTCTTTGCCCAAGAACAACTCCTATAGCAAAGTCACTAGCATCGCACATCACTTCAAAGGGTAAGTGCCAGTTGGGAGCTCTCACTATTAGAGCAGTTGTCAGCAATAACTTCAATTCTTTAAAACTCCGTTGACATCAATCATCCCATACAAATTTAGCATCCTTCACCAATAGCTCACAAAGAGGTCTTTCAAGTTTAGAGAAATCTTTAATGAACCTCCTATAAAACCCAACATGGCCAAGGAATTACCTTACTCCTTTGATAGTTGTTGGCGATGGCAACTTGACAATCAGTTCAACTTTTGCTTTGTCCACCTCAATGCCTTGGCTGGAGATAATATGCCCAAGGACGATCCCTTGGGGTACCATGAAATGGGATTTCTCCCAATTGAGCACCAAGTCTCTTTCAATGCATCGGTTCAGTACAACTTCCAAATTGACTAAGCATTCATCAAACACACTTCCATAATACGCTCCACCATATCACTGAAAATGCTTAACATGCATCTTTGGAATGTTGCTGGTGCATTGCATAAGCCGAAAGACATTTGTCTGTATGCATAAGTTCCGAATGGACAAGTGAAAGTGGTCTTCTCCTGATCTTCAATAGCAATTTCAATTTGAAAATACTCGGAATAGCCATCCAAGAAACAGTAGAATGGATGGCTTGAGACCCTCTCAAGCACTTGATCAATAAACAACAATGGAAAATGGTCCTTCCTTGTTACAACATTCAACTTTCTATAATCAATACACACCCTCCAACCTGAATGAGGCGTGTAGAAACTTCCTCTCCCTTATCATTTTGCACCATTGTGATCCTTGATTTCTTTGGCACGACTTGCGTAGGACTCACCCATGGGCAATCTGATATGGGGTAGATAATACCGGCCTTAAGTAGCTTAAGCACCTCAACTCGCACCACCTCTTGCATGTGAGGATTCAACCTTCGCTGGGGTTGACGAACTGGCTTAGCTTCTTCTTCCATGTATATATGATGAGTACAGACTAAAGGGCTGATCCCTTTCAAATCAGAAATTTTCCACCCTATCGCCTTCTTGCATCTTATGAGGATTTCAAGTAGACAACCCTCCTGAGTAGTGGTAAGAGATGAAGAAATAACAACAGGGTTCTGCTTATTCTCCTCCAAGTATGCATACTTCAACTCCGTGGGTAATGGTTTCAGAATAAGCTTTAGGGGCTCCTCTTCAATGGCTTCTTGTGTCTCCTCCTCATTAAATAAAGGGAGAATTTCTTCCCCCATCTTCAAAGAAGGCAGAGTAGCAAGTGAATCTAAGGGTTCAGGTAACCCTTCATCAAGATCCCTAAAATTCTCATTCAGATCTTCTAGCATCTTTTGATCACAATACTCTTCCACTAAGTTATCAATCATGCACACCTCTTTTGGTCCTTCTTCTTCTCCCGAATGGAATTGTTTATTGCACATATAGAAGATGTTGAGTTCCAACGTCATGTTGCCAAATGTAAGCTGCATGACTCCATTCCTATAGTTGATGATAGCATTTGAAGTAGCTAGGAATGGTCTTCCAAGTATGATAGAAATATAGTTAGTTCCTTTGGTGATCGAATCTGTATCAAGAACAAAAAAATCCACTGGGTAGTAGAACTTGTCAACTTGAACTAGGACATCTTCAATCATACCTCTTGGAATTTTCACAGATCTATCTACTAGAGATAGAGTGATTGATGTTGGCCTCAACTCTCCCAGTCCCAATTACTTATAGACAGAGTAGGGTAGCAAATTCACACTTGCTCCCAAGTCCAACAAAGTTTTCTCCACACACGTATCTCCAATCATCACTGATATGGAAGGACAACCCAGATCTTTGTATTTCACTGGGGACTTGCACTGTATAATGGAACTTACTTGCTCAGTTAAGAAGGCTTTCTTACTCACATTCAACCCTCATTTGATAGTGCATAAGTCCTTTAGGAATTTTGCATAAGTCGGAACTTGTTTGATCACGTCTAGCAAAGGGATATTAACTTTCACTTGCCTCAACACTTCAAGAATTTCTGATGCATTGTTGATTCCCCTCTTGCCATGCAAAGCTTGTGGGAAAGGTGGAGGCATGTGCTTCTTTATCACTTCTTCTTGATTGATGGTCCTCTCCGGTTTTTCATTCACCTTAGCTTCAAGGTCCTCATTCTTTGTATTGCTCCCTTTCTTCTTTCCTTTGTTTTCCTCCCTCTTCTCTTTCTCTGCTTCATTCTCTGGTTCTTGCTCTGGTTCTTGCTCTAGCTTAGGTGTAGGCAGATCAACCTCTTTATCACTCCTTAAAGTGATCATTGCTTTGACTTCCCTCATCTGAGAAGATTCTCCCTCCTGAGCCTCCACTTCATGGATAGCCTTTGGATTCTGATGAGGTTGAGAAGGAAATTTTCCTTTCTCTTGCACTGTGTTGAGATTAGTAAGCGTTGAGATCTGGTATTGAAGATTATCTATCTTCTGAGATAGATCATTGTGCTTTCCATCCATCATTCTGTCTCTATTGGTCATTTCTTGCATGATCTGAGCATTCACTTGCCTGAATTGGTCATTGATGGATTTCTGGTCTGCTACAAAGTCTCCCACGACCTTGTTAAGATTCAGAATGGCTTGTTCAAGACTTGAGGCTTGTGGGGGTGCTTGGCCAAGTTGCGTGTACTAAGGTGCCCTTGGCTTCCAAGAGAAATTCGGATGGTTCCTCCAATTTGAATTGTAGGTGTTGCTATATGGAGCATTATTATTAGGCTTGAATTGTCTAATAAAATTTTCTTGATCCCCAAACATTTCTCTCACCGCTGGCATCGTAGGACACTCTTCCACCAAGTGCTCAAAAGATTGACAAATTGAACACGGCTTAACTTGCATTGGTGTGTCTGAAATGGCCTACATTTCAAGTTCCTCCAATCTTCTTCTTGCCATAGCTACAAAGTTTGATTTTGTATCAGTTCCTTCATTCAAAGTATACATCCTAACCTTAGCATTAGAAGCATTAGGTTGAGAATTCATTCTTCCCACTTCTCTGGCATTGGGCTCATCCCATCCTCTTGAAACTTCAACTACATAACTCAAGAAATCCATGGTTTCCTCCGGATTCTTACTTAAGAAGTCTCCTCCGCACATTGTTTCTAAGAGTTGCTTCATTGAGGAAGACATACCGTCATAAAAATAGCTCACCAATAGCCATGTATAAAGCCATAGTGAGGACAAGCGTTGATAGCTTCCATGTATCTTTCCCAACATTCATAGAATTTCTCATTCTCCTTAGTTGAGAAGTTTGAGATTTGCTTTTTCAAGTCGTTTGTCCTATGAGTCGGGAAAAATTTCTTGAGAAATTCAGCTTGCAAATCAGTCCAAGATTGGATACTCCTTGGCCTTAGACTTTGGCCTTGTCCTTTAAAGTGAAAGGAAATAGCTTAAGCCTCATCAAGTCAATCGAAGCTCCTCCTTCTCGGAAAGTGTTACAAACTTCTTCAAATTCCTTGATATGCTAGTAGGGATTCTCACGGTCCATCCCATGAAAAATAGGTAGAAGTGGCACAATATGTGGTCGGATCACTAGCTGCTCTGTAGGTGGCACTATACATGATGGTGCACTCATACGAGGCGGATGCATGCGGTCCCTCATGGATCGGTATGCGTTGAGATTTTCAGTTGGAGCATGTTGACTATGCTGATCTTCAGGTATAGCTTCCATGACTTCCACTTCCAATTCTAACTCTGTTTCGTGAGGATTTTTTATTTTCACAAGTCTTCCCTCACTGTCTCGTATCCAATATGGCATACACAACTAGCAATATCTGAAACAAAAATAAAAACAAAGAAAACACAAGAAAAACAATTCTAGAAAGAAACAAAATTACATTTAAATAAAAACTAATTTAAAAGATAAACTAAAAAAAACGGAGATAAATAAAAAGAAATAAAAATAAAAAGTTAGTAAAGGAAAAGAAAATCACAAACTTGTGATGAAGATCACAAGTGTTCTAAAAAGATAACATCACTGTGAAGTGGCACCATCCCCGACAACGACGCCATTTGATTCGTGCCCAGCTGGTGTCTTCTAATTCAGTCCTCAGACGGGAGTAATCAAAAAAATTTATAACCTATTTCACCATGTACTAGGATAGCCTCAACTAGCATAGCATAGTGGCTCTAGGATCGTTCACTGGAATGGGTTTTCATTTCACACGTGATATTAGTTTAAAGAATTGGATTGGTGCTTTTTCTTTTCTAAGTTAGCTTTAAAAGAAAACATAAACTTTGGTTTGAAAAAGGTTGGTTTTAAACTAACCAAAAATAGTAACTGATTTTTAATTACAAAGAAAACGGTCTCTTGGATTCTCAGGTCACTAGGTTCAGGCCCCTTATTCAAAAGTGGAGATTCCGGATCTTCCCTCGTATTGGGGATTTAACCTATAGTTATCCTCCCAACCGGTGTGTTACAGTTGCTTCCCATTAATGGTTTCAACACTAATTCTCTCTCACTGATACATCTTGCAATGGCTCGTACCTCTCACCTAGCATTTTCCATTCAAGGTGATCTTTAACCTTGGATTACCCTTCACAAGCTCGCAAGAGATAATTAATGGATGTCTCCTTAGAGTCCAAAAGCTTACCAAGTGTTGGCTATTCTAGAAAATCCTACCTTTAAACCACCTACCAGAGGCTCGCAAGAGATAAACTAGTGTAACTCAATGGACGGAGTCCACTTGCCTTACCAAGTGTTGGCCTAGGTGATTTTAAGGCGTTTTAAGTTAACTAAAAATATAAAAACCATTAACGGGTCACAACTTCCTCTTCATTAAAAACTGAAACAAGGAAAACTCTCACTTTTGTAGTCAGGTCCCTTACCTAGCTCCATTCCGTCCAAGAGACTAAAAGTCTAGCCACTCATCCTCTGAGAAAACATCTTCAGAGGTTGCTTGGCTAGAATGAAAAATACAATCAAAATGAGTAGGTAAGGTAGAGCAACTCTCTGTATATTTCCTACTAAAAACATGTACAAGTGATCCCCTCTCTAATGTCTTCCCCTCTTCAGAGAGACGAGAGATATCATAGATGTCTCAGAGAAATGGGATTGTATCCGGGATAGATATTACAAGGAGATATCTTAGGATGTATAAAGAGAGATATTTTCAACCTCTTGATTAGATATCCTAAATATCTTAAAAGATCTTCAACTGATTACAAGGAGGGAATTGATAATTACACCAAATATCTTAAGGTAAAAATCTAATAGAGTCGGTGTAAAATATCTAACTATTACATTTTCGCATTAGAGAAAGGTGATGCGAAAAATTTCGCATCGGAGAAAGTCAGTGCGAAAATTTTCGCATTGGGAAAGTGTGCTGCAAAAATTTTCGCATTGGGAAAAGTCGGTGTGAAAATTTTCGCATTAGGGAATGTCAATGCGAAAATTTTCGCATCAGGAAATGTCAATGCGAAATTCCTTTTTAGCTTTGCGCAGTTGCCTTCAAATGGCCATAACTTCTTCATTTCAGCTCCAAATTGCACACCGGTTGAAGCGTTAGACTCTTGACTTACCAAGTTTCGAAATGATATATAGTATGTAGACAATGGACTCCAGGAAGTGCTCCAAAATTTCCTTGAAACGGCTGTCCTTTGAATTTCACATAGCATGTGAAGATTTCGCATTACCATGTGAAATTGCTTCATGATGGATTTGTTTCTCTGATCCTCTTCCTTGCATCTCTTGATTGGCTTGGAAGCTCATTCCCAAGGGTTGCACAAAGTTCTCCCTCATTCTTGGCTTGCTTCAATGATAAAAAAGCTACCAAAAACACCAAAACTAGCCAAAAATTGATTAAAAACATTTGCAAGGGTCCTTAACGTGCCAATTGAGTTAAAAGATATTAATTACTACTCAAAAGTGTTTAAAAGAGTTTATAACAAGCTATAAAAGAGCACTTTTTGAGTAGTAATCAGTCGGCAATGTGAAAACGACTCCAATTTGGGGAAAACAAAGGGAAATCCAACATGGATTTCAGGTGTTTTTTTTTTAAATATCCAGCAAAGGGCATTTTCGGCATATTATAAATGAGATATCCTTCTTATCAATTTTGAGACTTTGCTTGAGTAGTGGGCTTAATTTTGTTAGATATATGGACCATTTGTTAATTTTTTGGCCCAAAACACAATTCTCCTATAAAAAAAATGTCTTGAAAATGTGCCACCACGATGCATATGGTGGGAACTTTGCTTCAAGAAAAAGGGTTGCAAAAGTACTTCAATAAGGACTATATTGGAGTTCATAATGTTTTATCTCCAAAGGAATCATTAACCATCAAGTGTGAACCATAGTGTGTACAGCCTATACTTGTCGTTTTGCTCCCCTTATGTTTATGTTTAAATCATGAGGTAGCAAAATATATAGTTGTCTTTCATAATACCACTCATGTGATTACAGAGAGACAAAGTAGGGCCATGCGCATGAGGCCCAGACTTGATCCACGATGCATTCGTCTTATTCATAGGATCTCGCTAGGTTGATCTGACAGGATGCATTGTCGTCTTTAGGATGATGCACAGTACTCCAAAACATAAAAATACACTAATTGATAGTGAGTCTTACCAAACATGATATTTGCTAGGTATATGATATGTGATCTATATCCCAACTTTCTTCGTGAACTCCATCACCAAATCATACATCTTATGTTGGTGAGGAAGAGATCTGGACACGAACTCCTCCTCCATACACCTCTTACCCCATGCCACCAACTTGGGACACTCGGCCTCTATGCTGAAGTTCCCAAAAGCCTCAAATGTGTAGAACCTGGAGTAAAATGGGAGAAAAGCAATGTCCAGAAACCCCAAGCTCTCACCACCAAAGTAAGGATAGGATTTAAGCTCTCCTTCCAATAGCTTAATCCTATCTAGGAATTCCTTCTTGCTAGCCTCCTGCTCTTCTCCTTTGGCTGTCCACAGCTTCTTACTGCATGGGTATACCTGAATCAAATTTTAAAAGTTAATGTTCTTATTCATCTGAACTAGTACAACAAATTAAACAAGTATATATATTAGCAATTAAAAGGAATGAAATTATGAAAATCCAGGGGCAAGAAAAGGAGAAATGAGTTAATTAAGCACCATCTTGTCAATGAAGTCAGCCCAGAACTTTGCTTTTGCTTTTTGGTAAGGATCAGATGGCAGCAGAGGACATCTATCCTTCCAAACCTCATCAATGTATTCAACTATTATCAAGGACTCGCATATGGGCTTACCGTTGTGAATCAAAACGGGAATCTTTTTATGAATTGGATTCATCTTCAAGAGCAGAGAGCTTTTACCTTCAGTCAAGTCTTCTTCCTTTCCCTCATACTCGACCCCCTTGGCTGCCAAGGCAAGTCTTACCCTAATCCCAAAAACGCTTGGAAAGAAATCTAACAGAACTATTTGGTCACTGTTGGCCATGGCTGCAACACACGGAAGTTGAGGTACTGGATATATTCGATCTGATTTTAGATGGAAGGAAAAGCGATGGTGCTGAGAGTCTTTATTTCTGCTTAGGTTATTGTCTTCTGGTTGTGTTATCTTAATCTGAGTTAATCTTCCAACTATTCTTAGAATTTTTAATTAAATTATGCCAACGTCAGTGCTTACGTAGGCATTCATTTTCCAAAGAAGACAGACTAAATTGACTAAGAAATTTACAAGTCACTTTTTTGTCCCTTTAAAAACATTTATTATTTAAAATAAATTTCTCAAAGATTTTTTATTAAGATATGCTTGGGTATCAATCACACAAATTAATTTATGTTATCTTCGATTAAGAAGTATAAATGTATATAGTGTTAATATGTATAGAAATTAATTATTATCTTAACGGTGATGGCCTTGATGCAAATTAATCCTACATAGAGACATTGTGTGAATCGAGGGTGTTATTATTACTCGAATTTCTTTATCCTACTTAAATTTATGAGAATAAATATATCAATTTGATAATTTAAATATAATTTAATTTAAAATCAACTTAAATAGATTAAACATGTTTTACCAAACATCTTCTTAATATGATTCAATATGAATTAGTAACTTAATTTAAGTTATTAAATAGATCAAATATGTTTAATAACATTTCTTAATATTTTAATTGAGAGTCAAAAATAATTTTAAGTATTAAGTTAGTTTGATTATTTTTAATCTCAAATCTCTTTTATTTAGGTATCTCATAAGCCAAATGAGGAGATCCAACCGTTTGTGTTTGATGTACCTCATAAGCGATTGATGGAAATAAGCACCGATCCGAGAGTCAAGATTCAATTGGGAGATCCAATGGTTGCCATATTTGTCGCACCTCTACTAAACGATGACGACAATAATCACCAATCCAAAGGCCATAAATTCATGGTGAGAGATCAAACGATTATATTCTGTGTTCTAGAAGTGTTCCAATAGTAAATATATTTGATCCAAGGGCTAGAGTTTAATTTGATCTGATCCAACGGCTGTGAGGGCTTCCCAACGAACATTCCTATGATTCAACGACCCCATTTAATAAAAATATCAATCTGGATGCATTTGAACAACCATAAATAACTCAACGATTATTTGGCCCCCGAACTGCTTATTTGGCCTGAAATTTTCTTATAAATTCCTCATTCTCATTCTATTTCATCCACATAAATGTCTCTCCTCATTCTCATTCTATTTCATCCACATAAATGTCTCTGTGATCTTTTATTACTCCAATTTTATTTTTTATTTCTCTCAAAAAAAATTCAATTTAATTTGAATATTCAATTTAATTTTTATGCATGGTTAGATTTTACTTTAAATTACTAATATTATAAATTATAATTATATTCAATTTAAATTATTTAAATAGTACAACTTTAATAAAATTAAATAATTTAAATTAATGATTTAATTTAATATTAGTTTTACGTCGAAGTTAAGTCATTAGCATTGCATTACAATGTAATTTGTATAAATTGTTGACATTTTATAAAATCAAATATTTACTGTAAATTATTATTAACTATATGTTTTACACATTCATATCTCTTATTGATATATATACGATATTATTGTTAAATGACACAAATTAAGATGTAGATAGATTGATTTTTCCAGCAAAATAACTTTAATATATGCCTTGTGACTTCTTTAATCAATTTTTGGATTTATTTCCAAAATTTTTACGATTTTTTTTTTTTTTATCAATTTGCATCTACCAATATTTTTTGTTGAATTTTTCATTCCATATTATCGATATTTTTCGATACTTTAGTAAAATCTAACCACTGATATTTCCATTAAAATTAATATTGTTATCCTTGGATAAACTAAATTTGAAAATCAAACAATAAAGAAACATATAAGAGAGATTACAAAATTTTTCTAATCAAGTTTATGAAGCATAATATATTTTCCTAAAACCCATTTTTCTTTTCCTTTAATTTCATGTAAGTAGATTTCACAATATATTCAAAGATGTTATGATGTGTAGAGCCTAATTATTATCCTAATAATAAGGGTATTTTAGAGATTTTACACATGATTTGGTTACCCTATTTATATTATGTTTAGGGTAGCCAACTTTAAGAAGTTTTTTTTTTTTTTTTTTTTTTTTTTCTTTTGCTTGGTGGGGGGTGGGTGGTATTGAGAGATAGAAAAACGCAAAAAAGGAAAAAAACTATAGGGTGAGGCGTTTTGGGATTCTCTTGTACTTTCTTTTTATCATAGTGAAAATCTATAGTGGCTATAAATTAACGTAACTTTCACATTGAGAGTAAACAATTATAAATCTCGTATATTCTTGTGTTTTAATTTTTTGCATTGGTTTATTGTCGCTTTCGAAAAATAGGATTAGGGTGTTTTAATCCTAACAACTAGTATCAGAGCTTTTAGTTGTGATTGAGAGTGATGACTGGCGAAGATGATTTGACACATGGAATCATGAAGTTTGATGGTACAAATTTTGCTTTCTAAAGAATGCAAATCAAAGATTTTCTATAGGTAAGAAGCTTCATCTAGCCCTTTTGGGAACAAAACCAAAGAAATGTTGGACAATGATTGGGGTCCTCTTGATATATAGGTGTTGAGAGTTAGTCGATTGACATTGTTAAAGAATGTTGCTTATAACATGACAACGGAGAAATCAACTATGGGATTGATGAAGGTATTGTCTGATATGTATAAGAAGTCGTCTACAAATAATAAGGTATTTCTCATGAAGAAATTGTTTCATTTAAAGATAGGAGAAGGTGCTTCAATGGCAGCACATCTTAATGAGTTCAACACGATTGTTAATCAATTGTCATTTGTGGAAATTGATTTCAATGATGAGGTTCATGCTCTAATTCTTTTGGCATCTCTACCAAACAGTTGAGAGACTATGAGGGCAGCAATTAGTAACTTTATAGGCAATGCCAAGTTAAAGTTTAATAATGTCAGGAACTAAATTTTGGCTAAGGAGGTTTGTAGAATTGATTCAGGTGAAGCATCAAAATCGAGTTTTGCCATTGTCGAATTTTTAAGAAGTAGGTAGGATATTTTATTTTTCTATTAAATAAAATTTGAAGTCAATAATTCAAATTTTAGTTAGGGGGTTTCTATTTTTATGCAGTAGTTACATTTTCCTATTTTATAGTTGAATTGGTTATAGAGTTGGTAACTAGTTTTTGTTGTATATCTATGTACTCATACTTTATGAAATTTAAGAAGAACAATTACTTTTCTTCTAAAAAATTACATGGTATTAGAGCCTCGTGTTCTTGATCCATTTTTTTTTCTCATGAAAAAAACAACGATGACCAACGCAACAAGAAACTCTACAACTTCTGCAAATTCATTTGAGAGCATCCAATATGTTGCTTCAACATTGAATGACGACTCTTTTTCCCATAATTTCAACCTGCAACTCACAGTTCATAAGCTCAACGGGAGGAACTATCTTAAATGGGCATAATCCATGAAATTGGCGATTGATGGAAAAGGAAAATTAGGGCATCTAATAGGTGAAGTGACACAACCTGCAAAAAATGATCCATTCCTGAAAAAAATGGCAATCTAAAAATTCCTTTGTCATTACATGGCTCATCAATTCTATTAAGCCTTATCTTTTTTTACCAACATCTAAAGAAATTTGGGTGGCTGTGCGAGACTGCTATTTAGATTTGGAGAAGTCATCTCAAATCTTTGATTTGAAGACTTGGCTTTAGCAATCCAAACAAGGTAAATATGATGTTACTACCTATTATAACGAGATGGTGACTTTATGGCAAGAACTAGACCAATGTTATGATGATGTTCGGGAAAATTCCAATTATTGTGCTCACCATAAGAAGAGGGAAGAGAATGATTAGGTCTACAAGTTCCTCGTTAGTCTTAATCAAAATTTGGATGAAGTTAGGGGACGAATTTTGGGTCAAAAACCATTACCCTCCATTCATGAAGTTTTCTCTTAAGTTAGGCTTGAGGAGTCCTGAAGGAGAATTATGCTGTAAAATCTAGAGTCTAGTTCAAGCCAGGAACTTAGGGACTGAGCCCTTGTATCAAGAGGGTTTGACTCTAAGGAAAATAAGTAGAAAAAGCCATGGTGTGAGCACTATAAAAAACCATGGCATACAAAGGAGACTTGTTGGAAGCTTCACGGTAAACCATTGAATTGGAGGAGAAAATTTGGTGGAGATGGACATGCTTTTCAAGCCATAATCAAGAAGTGTCTAAAGCATCAAATCAATTCAAAACAGTCCTGTCCATACTTGGACCTTGTCGAGTTTCTACAAGTTCTAAAAAAATGGTTTGTTACATTTATTGATAATCATACTCGGTTAACTTAGGTTTATTTGAGGAAAAAAACCAGAGTTGGAAACAATTTTCAAAATTTTTTACACTATGGTGCAAACACAATTTCACAAGAAAATTCATATTTTGGGAAGTTTTTTCTTGGAAACAAGAATTATTCATCGAAGCTCTTCTAATGATACTCCTCAAAAAAATGGGTTAGCTGAAAGAAAAAACAAACACTTGTTAGAAGTAGCTCGAGTGTTCCTTTTTATAACTAAGGTACCTAAATATCTTTGGGGTGAAACCTTTATTATTGCAACATACCTTATAAATCAAATGCCTAGTAAGGTTTTAAACTTTGAAACTCCTTTCAATATTTTTCATAAGTTTTATCCTATGCATAGGCCTTCATCAACTTCGCCTCTAAAAAAAATTGGGTGTACCACTTTTGTTCACATTCATGATCACAATTGAGGAAAACTTAAACCCTGAGCTCGAAAATGTGTGTTTGTTGGTTACGCTTCCAATAAAAAAGGGTACAAACATTTTGACTTTGACCTAGTTTCTTAAAAAAAACGTTTGTCACCATGGATGTAACATTTTTTGAATTAACACCATTTTCCACTACTGATCTTCAGGGGGGAGGGGGGATTGAAGATTTAGATCAATTAGAATATTTAGATTTGAGATAATCAAGTTCAATTTGATCAAATTAAGGAATCACTAGTTGTTTATTCTCCCACACCCTTAGTTCAATTTGAGAGTCCAAATATTATTGTACTAGATTTGAGTGAATCAAGTTCTGTAAATAATGAAAATA
>JAJJMF010027806.1:123182-144242 GCA_022058775.1 Vitis hybrid cultivar | reverse complement strand
TAGATCCATCCTTAGTGTTGTCCCATAAAGATTATGACTCCAACATAACGAATTGAAGATTTAGATCAATTAGAATATTTTCAACTTAAGGAATCACTAGTTGTTTATTCTCCCACACCCTTAGTTCAATTTGAGATTCCAGATATTATTGTACTAGATTTGAGCAAATCAAGTTTTGTAAATAATGAAAATGTAGATCCATCCTTAGTGTTGTCCCATAAAGATTATGACTCCAACACAACTAATTGAAGATTTAGATCAATTAGAATATTTTCAACTTGAGGAATTACTAGTTGTTTATTCTCCCACACCCTTAGTTCAATTTGAGAGTCCATATATTATTGTACTAGATTTGAGCGAATAAAGTTCTGTAAATAATGAAAATGTAGATCCATCCTTAGTGTTGTCCCATAAAGATTATGACTCCAACATAACGAATTGAAGATTTAGATCAATTAGAATATTTTCAACTTGAGGAATCACTAGTTGTTTATTCTCCCACACCCTTAGTTCAATTTGAGATTCCAGATATTATTGTACTAGATTTGAGCAAATCAAGTTTTGTAAATAATGAAAATGTAGATCCATCCTTAGTGTTGTCCCATAAAGATTATGACTCCAACATAATGAATTGAAGATTTAGATCAATTAGAATATTTTTCAACTTGAGGAATTACTAGTTGTTTATTCTCCCACACCCTTAGTTCAATTTGAGAGTCCATATATTATTGTACTAGATTTGAGCGAATCAAGTTCTGTAAATAATGAAATTGTAGATTCATCCTTAGAGTTGTCCCATAAAGATTATGACTCCAACATAATGAATTGAAGATTTAGATCAATTAGAATATTTTCAACTTGAGGAATCAGTAGTTGTTTATTCTTCCACACCCTTAGTTCAATTTGAGAGTCAAAATATTGTTGTACTAGATTTGAGTGAATCAAGTTCTTTAAATAATGAAAATGTAGATCCATCCTTAGTGTTGTCCCATAAAGATCATGACTCCAACATAATGAATGGAAAAGAAAAAAGTACTAAGAACATAAGGTTAATAGTCGACGTTCTCTACTCACGAAGAAATATAACTCAAAGAAAAGAGTTGATTGATCTCTTGCACTACCATGAGTCCACATATCCTCCAAGTAACACTTTTCTTGAGCCTACACAACCTGTTCAATCTACTTCAGGTCTTAATCCCAAGTCCACTAGTCCTATGTTCGATTCTAGTGAGTCTAGAAATTCTAATATTCCCATGGTTGTCCGCAAAGGTGTAAGGTCATGTACCAAACACCCATCGTCTAACTACATGTCATACAAAAATCTCTCACCCAAATTTCATGTTTTTACCTCACAAGTGTCTTGTATGGAGATTCTAAAAAGTGTGTAGGAATCTCTAAAAAAAAAAAAAAAAAAAATAGTGGATTTGCCTAGAAGGAAGACAATTACAGGGTGAAAATGGGTATTTACAATTAAATATAGGTAAGATGGATCACTTTAAAGGTATAAAGCTAGGTTGATCATCAAATGATTCACTCAGACCTATGATATTGACTACCTAGAGACCTTTGCACCTATAACAAAGCTAAATACTATGAGAGTTCTCTTATCACTTGCAACAAATCTCGATTGGCCTCTACAACAATTAGATGTGAAAATTTCTTTCCTTAATGGAGACTTGGAGAAAGAGGTATATATGGATTCGCCCCCGGGCTTTGATGGAAGGTTTGGTTCAAAGGTGTGTAAATTGAAGAAATCTTTATATGGGTTGAAACAATCACCAAGGGCTTGCTTTGAGAAGTTCACTCAATTTGTTAAAAGTCAAGGGTACACTCAGGAACAAGTTGATCATACTATGTTTGTAAGACACTCACAAGATGGGAAGATAATTGTTTTAATTGTGTATGTAGATGACATAATTCTCATTGGGAATGACATGCTTGAGATGAATCGGTTGAATCAGTCTCTCTTATCAGAGTTCAAGATCAAGGATTTGGGGTCTTTAAGATACTTTCTTGAAATGGATGTTGCTCGGTCAAAGAAATGAATAGTTGTCTCACAATGAAAGTATGTTCTTGATCTCCTTAAGGAAATTGGAATGAGTGGTTGCAGGCTAGTAGAGATCCCAATTATCCCAACCAAAAACTTAGAGATGACAAAGAAGACAATCTAGTAGATACATCCCGATATCAAAGACTAGTAAGGAAATTGATTTACTTATCACATACACAACTAGATATTGCATTTGTCGTGAGCATGGTAAGTCAATTCATGCACTTGCCTAATAAGAAACACCTTGAGGCAGTATATCAAACCCTAAGGTATTTAAAAGTACACCAAGCAAAGGTTAACACTTCTTGAAGAATACATAACAAAACATTGAGGCCTACATTGATGCAAACTAAGTAAGTTCAATTACTAATAAGAGATCTACATCAGGATATTGCACATATATTTGGGGTAACTTGGACACATAGCAAAGTAAAAAAACAAAATGTGGTTGCAAGAAGCAGTGCCAAAGTAGAATATCAAGCTATGACTCATGGAGTTTGTGAGATGTAATGGTTGAAGAGGGTACTAGAAGATTTGAATATGCCAGTTAACATGCCAATGAAGTTGTATTGTGACAATAAGACTGCCATCAGCATTGCACAGAATTCAGTGTAACATGATCGCACAAAGCATGTTGAAATTGATAGACACTTCATAAAAGAGAAGATTGACAATGGAGCTATTTGTATGTCGTTTGTTCCAACAACACAAAAAATAGTTGATATTCTCACCAAAGGATTGTTCAGCCCTAACTTCAAACTTCTTATCAGCAAGTTGGGCATGATTGATATTTATGCGCTATCTTGAGGATGGGTGTCGAAGTTTTAGGAAGTAGTTAGGATATTTTATTTTTATGTTAAATAAAATCTGAAGTTAGTAATTCAGATTGTAGTTAGGAGGTTTCTATTTTTATGTAGTAGTTACATTTTCCTATTTTATAGTTGAATTGGTTATAGAGCTAGTAACTAGTTTTTACTATATATCTATGTACTCATACTTTATGAAATTTAAGAAGAACAATTACTTTTCTTCTAAAAAATTACAACCTTAAATCTTGAAAGTAGGGCTAAGGGGAATAACAAAAATTCTAACTGAAATAAAGGTAGATCAAAGTTGAGGAATTGAAAAAGTAATTCTAGATCTGGGTAGATATGAAGTGTTGGAACTGTGGGAAAACAAGTCATATAAAGAAGCACTGTAGAGCACTAAAAAAGAATGAAGAAAACAAAAGGGATGTTGCAACTGCAATCATTGAGAAAATACATAATGTGTTACTTTTGTCAATTGATAATTCTATTGATTGTTGGGTTTTAGACTCGGGGGCACTTTTCCACAACTACATACTCAGAATTTATGGAGAACTATGCTTTTGGGAATTATGTGAAGATGTATTTGGTAGATGACGAACCACTGGATATTGTAAGTGTTGGAGACATCCGTCTGAAAATGTCAAACAATTATTTGTGGAAGATTCATAAGGTGAGACATGTACTAAAATTGATGTGTAATCTAATTTCAATAGGCCAATTTGATGATGAAGGACATAATGTGACCTTTAGCAGCAATGTCTGGAAAGTTACAAAATGTGCCATGGTTGTTGCACGAGGGAATAAAATTAGAACAATGTGTATGACATCCAATTGCCTAGATATGGTTTATGTTGTTGATAGTAATGCTAATTCAGATTCGTGCCATTGTAGGCTTAGACACATGAGTGAAAAAGGAATGAAAGTACTCATATCAAATGGTAAATTGCTAGGGTTGAAATTTGTTGAGCACAAATTGCATGGGGATTGCATTTTCGGGAAATAGAATAGGGTAAGCTTCTCCAAAGTTGACAAAGAGTTGAAAGAAAAAAAATTGAAGTTGGTTCATATAGATGTTTGAGAGCCTTCAACTGTAGCCTTTCTTGGAGGATCCAACTATTATGTGACATTAATTGATGCCTCAATTAGGAAGATATGAGTTTATTTTCTAAAGAATAAATCAGATGTGTTTGGTGCCTTTAAAAAGTGGAAGACAATGGTTGAAAATGAGACGAACTTAAAAATGAAGTGTTTGGAGTCTGATAATGAGGAGGGATTACATTAATGATGATTTCAAGCGGTATTGCACTAAGACTGGGATCAAGATGACAAAAACTATTCCTAGAAAACCTCAATAGAATGGTGTGGTTGAAAGGATCACTACAAGAAAAAAGTGAAATAATGACGTTTTTTAAGCGTCAAGAAAGGTAAAAGATGACGCTTCCTCGAAGCGTCATCTCCACCCCTGTCATTAAATGTTACAATTAACAATGACACTTCCAAGAAGCGTCATCTTTTATTAATGCTTTCAATGGCGCTTTAAGAAGTGTCATCCTTGAATAATGTCAACAATGACACTTGTGAAAGCGTCATCTTTGAACATTTTTATTGAAATAATTTTTATAAAATTACCACTCTTGACACTTATGCAAACGCCATCTTTGATTTAATCTTATTAATGACACTTTTAAAAATGTCTTCTTTGTTTCATGTTAACAATGATGCTTATAAAAGCGTCATCTTTGAACAATTTCTATTAAAAAAATAATATTTTGATTCCGTTATTAAAATAATTGATTTCTTATATAATTAAATTAAAAAAACAATTACAACCAATAAAATAAAATCGAATTTTATTAATTAAAATATATCCAAATATTGATATACATGAACCTAGTTTAAACAATTAATGTAACCACCTATATATATTAATTACACATAAACTTGTTAATTATATCAAATATTTCAATAAGAATTTCTAATTCTAACATAAGAACAAACATTGGTACCAAGACTACTAAAATAAACCATAATCTTTAAAAGCATAGTTCAACCTCCTAATGAGTTCACTGATGTAATCTTCATGGTTTTTGACTTCGTCTTCTCTAACACAATGGTTTCTCTTCTTTTAGCAAAAAAATTTCCTTTGCAACCTGTAAATAAAAATAAGGAAGAGTAGAAAACATCTAAATTATATATACATACAATAAATAATAAGCATAAATGAAATTATGACCTTCACAAAATTAATTTAGGTTATCAAGTTTGCTTACATGAATCCCCTTAGCCTCTTACATATATGGATTGTGCTTCTTTCAATTCATTATATGAAAAAAAAAACGATATTATGAAATGTTTTCGAAATAAAATATAACAGATTATTCTAATGTAGATAAAAAGCTCTCCATTGCCATCTCTATGTTGCACCTTTAGAGCATTACTTCAAAAAAGACCTCATAAAAGAATTCATCAAAGTAAAACTAGACATACAAAACATTTCATTAAGGAGACCAATGAGTTGAAACTAAATAAATAAATTTGTACTTTATCAACAAATTACCCTAAACTACAATTTCAACTAACATATTATGCTTTCCCCAAAATAAGGAAAAAAATGTACTTAAAATTTTTAAAAAAAGTTTGATTTTTTATTCAACAACATAGAAGAAATAAATTATGTTTTTATGGGATAAAATATTGTATTTTTAGTATAAGTTAATAGTTAAATTAAATCTTTAATAAACTCATAGACTCTAAGTGAATAAATATGCATCAAATGCTTATTATAAAATGTATATATGAGTTAGGGTTGCTCTGTATGGACATTTAATGGTGAACTCTTAAAGCATTATTGAATACAATAATAAGTCCTATAATGCACAATAAAAAAAAAAAAAACCAAGGTCCAAACATGATGAAAACCATCACGTTATCACTATGTTATTATTAAATTTTATTTTTAATTTTTTATATATATATATATATATATATATATATATATATATATATATATATTTTATTTGACTAGTTTTTATTTTTTACTAGTTCCTTTGATTTTTGTTTATTTTGATAATAAGAGGAGATTGTAATTTACTAGATGAGGTATGATAAAAATCCTAAGATAGAAAGTATAGACTTATTTTTATATTTTATTTTAACAAAGCCAAGAAACTTGACATTGCTTGATTTAAGATATCATAAAAATCTTATGTAATTATAAAAGTAAATAATTAAATTATAAAGTTATAGTACAAATAGAATTCTATCTTATTAGCACTTAACCCCTTACTCCTAGTTGTCACAATCATTTCCTCCTACTCCTTGTTCTCATATAGAATGATAGCCTTGTTTTTTTTTTTTTCCTATATCCGTAATAGAAGACCACTTTGTCTAATTAGCGCAACACATTGCACTGAACAATATGAAGATATATTATTGGAAAATATTGAAAGTTGGATCTCTTGTTTATTAATATTATAAACAAATATTTTAGAAAAGATAGAAAAATCCAAACATGTTGAGAACACAAATTTATGAACCCATATATAGAATAGTCAAACTTTTGTATTTCCCTACTAGTATTAGTTGTGGTCAATAAGCCATCTAAAGTAACTTTTGGCAATAATTTGATTACTATTTAATACTTAAAACAAAACAAGAACAAGGGATAGTAAGAAGTCAAACCTTAACATGCACCTCTTCTATGTAGAGGCTACTAATAGGCAATGGAGGAGCAAAAGCTTTGTCCACTGAGAATCCCACACCAACCTTACTATCTGTACAATTTAGTTTCTATTGCATTTTATATATAATTTTAAAAATTCACAGGTTCAACTCACAATATCAACCAATTAAACAAATAGATTTTAGCATGTCCCAAAATATACAAAATAATTGATAATGACAAACCTTCTCACCATTATGTTCAAGAGGGCTTAATATTACAACATTATGAAACTAGGAAGAAATTTGTTGCAAATTCTACTAATGTTGAGTGTTGACCAAGTAACTCTTATCAATCGACTCAAGAACCTGAACATATGTACTACAGGTAGGAGCTTCAATAATTTGCTAACAACTACTGTTATGATGTTATTACAGCTTAGGAGATTTAGACTCATTTAAATTTTAATAAGCTAACTACACTATGTAATATAATAATCAATAAGGAAAATACAACTTGTAGAATGAAAATAATTAAGTAACCCAATCACAAAACTAAATATTAACCAAATATATATTCAACCTAAAAGTTCAAGAAGTAGTTGAATGTTTTTTTGAAATAAATGATAGAACAATTGTGCAATTTTAATAAATGTATGTTAGATCTAAGGAGAAATTAAAAAAAAAAGTGATTTAGCCTTTGTGATTCAACCTTAAGGAATGGTAAATTAGGAATAGTGGAATTAGATCAATCACAAGAGAATAGCCATAGAAATTTCAAAAATAATAAAAATAGTAACAAGAGTTTAATTGTACTCACTTTTCATCACATACTTAGATGGTGGAGTAGAACACTCTATCCCTTGCTATCCTTTACTATTTCTATCTCTCTCTCTCTCTCTCTCTCTCTCTCTCTTCTCAGTTGGGAAGAGAAGAGTGATCTATAAATAAATAGATAAATATATTAAAAAAGAAAACTTATAAATTATAATTAATAAATGAAAACATGAAGAAGAGAGATAAGATGTGATAGTGTCTAATATTTCTATTAACATTCAACTAAAATTAAAATTCTAGATAGTTAGAAAGAAAACATGGAAAATCAATCATTGACACTGTCAAATTCCCAAGCCAAAATTATTGTTGGTACAGTTTAAGTTAGTATTTTGAATCTTTTAAGGTCCATTCATCTCCTACATCATTAAAACAAGCCAAATAATTGTTGCAACCCCCAAATTAAGAAATAGAGAGAAACATCAAATTGTTAAAGTTAATGGAAATATAATTTAAATTCTTTATTAGAACACAATATAGGTGTGTGGTAAATAAAAAAAATAAAAAATAAAAACATGAAGTGCAAGATGCAAAATATTTTAAGCATTCTCACCAAAAAGAGCTTGATCTAGGCTCTTATTTTTGAGATATTCATAAACCAGAATCTGTCTGTCTTCTTCGATACAACATCCATACAAAAGCGCCATTATTTAAAAACGCCATTGCTTCTCCTTGTAAAGCGCCAAGAATCTGTGAGCGTCAATAATTATTAATTTTAGAGATAAATAATGACATTTTTTACAAGCTTCAAGAAATAAAGCATTACTAATTTAATTTTTTATAGTAGTGAGTTCTTAATGACATATACATTCATGGAACTTTAAAATGGGAAGATAGAGAGCGTACCTGTGTAACAAGCATCAGTGATTCTATAAAAACGAGGTTAATTCACCAATAATAATGATAAGATTAAATAATAATAAATAAAAAAAACTAAACCTATATATATACATTTAGAATGGGAAGATAGAGAGCGTACTTGTGTAGCAAGCGTCAGTGATTCTATAAAAATGAGGTTAATTCACCAATAATAATGATAAGATTAAATAATAATAAATAAATAAATAAACTAAACCTACATATATACACTTAGAATGTCTAAAGTCAAGGGAAGTTCACAAGTATGATCAAAAGTGACTAACTTACCAAAAGCCAAGGAAATATTATTAAAAGGGTAGAAAATCGGTTCACAAAATAAACTCCAAATAAATATCAATAAAGGTTATCTCGCCAAAATAAAAATTAGGTAACAGCTTTAACATGTCTAGATAAACATCCAATAGGCCAAATTAATCGATTATATTCCAATCAATAACAAATTTATTCACAAAGGGGTTACCTCACAGAAAAAAGTCAAGAAATAATTAGAATAGAAGACTGTAAAAAATAAATCTAAAACAAATACCTAGAAGTTAAGTTTTATCAAGAAATTTTTTAGAGAGTATCTCCTATATGTCTAGTTTATCATCTAAGTGACCAAATTAATTAACCAGCCCTCATTTAGTACCAGATTTCATAACGATGATAATAGGTCCAGAATAGAGCATCTTTCAAGGTATTCAAAAATTGATTTTTATAATTAACTTAGAAATGTCTTAAAATCATAAAAAAAAAATAAAAAAAATCACACAACTATATTAATATGTCTATTTTATATGAAAAATAATCTCAGAGAAATATCACATTCACAACATATTTAAAAATAAATAAACATCTCTCATATTCAGAAGAGAACTTATGCAGTGTGTGCAAGAAGAAAAAATTATATCTCTCATTTCGGAAATTGTTTATTGATATTTTATATATCAAAAATTAAATTTAAGGAGTCTAGATTAAAATAAAATGTTAAAAGAAATTAAAGAGATTGTTTAGTAATTTAATTTTGTAAAACAAAACTGAATATAAAAAACAGAGTGAAAACTGAACCTTCTGAAAAATTGATTTAAATCTCCTAATTGGAAAACCATATTTGACCCAAGAAAGATTCTAAAATCAAGTTCAAAGAGTCTAAAATGTCATAGAATAGTTATAAAAATTTAATAGGATTTCTAAGTTGTCAGATTTCAATTTACAGATGTAGAAGTACAGTGCGCTATAATGAAAAAATTATAAACTAACTAAAACAAATTTAGATAAATCAAGAAAAATTTCAAAATAAAAACTGCATCACCTAGAAACCAATTTACCAAAAATATAAGAAATACTCAAACTAAAAGAATGGGATCAAACCAAATCAAAGCATGAACTATAACACCAAGAATCGATTAAATGAATGATGAAAAATCATAAATGGACCTAAACTAATAGAACCAATTAAACTAAACTAAAACAAGAATTTAAAAAGAGAACTTACCTTCCATCATGTAAGAGGGGCTGCTGTTAGAATGCTCTTAATCCTTCCAATCTGATGCTTTATATGCTGCATGTTGTCGGAGATTTATATAAGAATCCGGGCTATGTATGCCTTCTTTGAAGTTGCAGCTCATGGAAAATGGGTCCTTTTCCGGAGCCATGTTGCAACATGGAGATCTCCTAGGTGTGGTCGTCCATGGCTGTGCGTGAGAGTGGAGTCCCCATGTGCATGAGTGGCAGCCATCCCAAGAAATCTACATCTTCCCTAACAAAGTCTTCACATCCTCCCATCTCTCCTACTCCCCAAAAGAATTAATCATAATATCATATGTTGTAGTGAAAGGAGAGCAACCACTATTCTGCATTGCCTCAAACAACTCCTCTGCTTTATTGTGGTGCCCAGACTTACAATGACAATCTATGAGTGTATTCCATGTGACAACAGCTTCATAAACAATCCCATCATAATGCATTCCATATACAGTACAAGATGTGCCACAATTCCTACCTAATGACTCAACATCTAATAATATCAAGGGCCCTCTTCCCCATTGGCGCAATAGCTTACATTGGTAAAGCTCTCTATCATAAGCAGGCAGCATAGCATCACTCATCTTCAACCTCTTCTCTTCTACTACTGTATACTGCAAAGAAAATCTTACAAATTTGCAACTTTCTAAAGGCTCTACAAGCTATGCAATAGAGTTTAAAAGCTTCATCTCACAAGAAGAACCAGAAAATTTGTGCGCCTTTTTTTTTTTACTCTAGCCTCTTTTCAGAACTGAACTTTCTTGTAGACCAGCCATCAACAACACTTACATGTCTGGAATTTTGACTATTTAAAGAAGATGATACAGAGGATGATTCATCAACCTCTTCCTTAATATTCCCATCCTTAGTTCCAGTAGAGATACTATAAGAGGAATCATGAGATTTTGCAACATTAGAAATATCCCCATTTTCATGCCCATTATCACCATCTTCAACCATCCATGCCTCATGAGAATCAATACCATCATCATACTCATCATCAGCATCCATTTTCTCATTATGCATTCCAAAACCTGCATCATCAGATGGTTTATTTCTATCACCATGCTCATTTATTGATTGTCCAACATTCTTAAGAGACGCCCCATACTCCACTTCATATATTTTTAGCTCATCACGACCAGCTTCATTGTACAAGCCATTGCCTCGCCCACCAGAACCCTTAGTAGAATTATCAAAAAATATTTTCTCGTTGTCATTCTTCCCTTTCACTACAACACAACTCTTATCAATATATCTATCCCTTATTGACATGGTACTGTGCTCCAATGCTTCCTCATTGTAATCTTCATCCCTTCTCCTATCATCCCTTTCCCAATACCTTGAATCCCCACCATGCACTACCAATCCCTGGCCAAACTCGAAGATAATAGAATTATCTTCTCACTAGGTGCAGTCACCACTGTCTCACCAGCTTAGGCAACACAACCAGATTTCAATCCTTAGAGTATAAGCATTGTAACAGGGAATAAGATACCTAAACCTAAAGTACAGAAATGAGAGAATACATGGGAAAAGTTTCATTACCTCTGTTCTGTAGCATCTATTTTCAAAAGAAACATAGTCGGCGGTAGCTATGTGCAAGGTTCCCATCTACATTATCTCGATAACCTTATTTCTAGTACTATAGTCGGTGGTATCTCTTCACCAGATTCTGATGCTAGCAATTCCCACCAAAGGCAAGAGCTTGGCTATCAAAACCTCCTTCTCAATAATACTAACCTTGATGGTGGCTCTACTCAAGATTCTTATTTGCATAATCTCGATAAGAGTAGGAAGGTTGTCTTTTAAAACCTTCTTTCCGATAATACTAGCTCTTTTCTAGATTCCCACATACACACTCCAAGTCAAAACTAGCAGGTCAACTATGAAAACCTCATTTCCAATAATACTAGCACTACTTACTGGTGGCCCTTTCTCGGATTTTGGTCCATATACTCACAACAAATACTAGAAGATCCAGAATCAAAACATCTAGAGACAAACCCTCTATAATGTGCAAAAAATTTGGACAAACCATCTATCATGTATTCATATGAAATAAGAGTTTCTTTCAATTATAAACAGAAAAATAATTGAAAACACAAAATTTATGCCTAACTACAAACACAATAAATAAATTCCCCTGCATTTCATCAGTAGAAGGTACTCACTTTGAGAGAGTTTGAGATAGTAGGAAGACTTTGTGAACTTAGTCTCTAATTCTCTCATGGTGGGAGCCTAGCTGAACCGAATCAGCAACACCAAAATGCGGATTAATGTCATTGCCTCGGCCAAATTAGGTGGCTCTACCAGAAATTAAAAGGCTTTTGCAATCTTTGATCCTGGAGGGCTGGAAGTTGTTGACATCAGGGTGGCGATCGACTGTAGCCTGAGCTTGGGTAAGCCAATTGTTAGCAATGATGTCATGATGAGTCGGTTTGGTATGGTAGTAAGTGATTCATTCCCAACAGTGGCATGGCAACGACAACGTTTGATTCGGGTTCAATCCCCGACAGCGGCGCCATTTGATTCGTGCCCAATTGGTGTATCAGTTGATTCATGTCCAGCTTCTACTCCTTGATTGAGAAAGTAATCAACAAAATTTATAACCTATTACACCATGTACTAGGGTAGCAAAGACAAAGCTACTATAGCATAGTGGCTCTAGGATCGTTCACTGGGATGGGTTTTCACTTCACAATTGATATTAATTCAAAGCTGAATCGGTGCCTTTTCATTTCAAGGTTAGCCTTAAAAGAAAACATAATTTTTGGTGGAAAAAGGTTTGGTTTTAAACTAACCAAAAATAGTAACTGATTTTACTTACAAAGAAAAGTGTTTCTTGGAGTTTAGATCACTAGGCTCAGATTCCTTGTACAAAAAAGGAGTTCCGGTCACTTGTTTATTTTCCTCGCATTGGGGATTTAACATATAGTTATTTCCCGAACCGGTATTGTACTGATGCCTCCCATTAATGGGTTCAACACTAAATCCCTCTCACTGATGCACCTTGCAATGGCTCATACCTCTCACCTAGCACTTGCCATTCAAGGTGATCTTTAACCTTGGATTTCCCGTCAAAAGCTCGCAAGAGATAACTAATGGATGTCTCCGTGGAGTCCAAAAGCTTACCAAGTGTTGATTATTCTAGAAAATCCTACCTTCAAACCACCTCCCAAAGGCTCGCAAGAGATAAACTAGTGCATCTCTATGGATGGAGATCACTTACCTTACCAAGTGTTGGCCCAGGTGATTTAAAGGCATTTTAAGTTAACTAAAAAGATAAAAACCATTAACGGGTCACACTTTCTCTTCATTAAAAACTAAAACAACAACACTTCCAATTTATGCATGTGGAAACTTTACCCGGTTTTCTTCACTCCAAGAGACAAAGAGCCTAGCCTCTCATCCTCTGAGGAAAAATCCTTAGAGTTTGATTAGCTAGAAAGAAAATAACGAGAAAACAAAAGTAGAGCAAGTGCTCTGTATTTTACTTCCTTCCAAAAACTATACAAAGGATGCGTCTCTGAGAACAAGCTCCCTAGAGAGCATTTTGATCGATCTATCATCGATATCTTCTGTAAAGGAAATTACAAACTATTTATAAGAGGTTATTCACCCCTTTGTTTTTACTTAAGGACTAAGGAATCCTATGATAGGTGGGTTACAAGGAGAGTTTGGGGATTTAGACATCAAATATCTAAAGCAAAATATCTAAAGAAAAATATCTAAAGATGTCGGTCGCACATACCGGGAAGCTTCAGGAGAACACCGCAGCACTGTGCAAAAAATGGTTGCGAAACTCTCCGGGTGAGCGCTATTAGAGGATCCGAATATGTATATCTAGAGAAGTTGAAACGCCCTCCTCTCCCATCCGGCTCCTGAATTCCGGATGTAAGACATCCGGATGGAATGGCGGCGGCAGCAGAATTCCGGATGTCATCCGGGTGGAAATGGCGGCCGAGCATAATTCTGGATGCCATCCGGGTGGAATGGCGTCGGCCGGATGTAAAGTGGTGGTAGTCGGATGTAAAGTGGCAGCAGCCGGATGGAATGAGCAGGATCCCATACTCCTTGTATTCTGGATTTGCTTATGGATTCCAAAGAACTCTCCTCAATCTCGGATTGCTTTGGTGATCAAAAAGCTATCAAAACACCAAAACTTAACACAATTTGATTAGAATTGATTGCAAGGGTCCTTAACATGCCAATTGGGTTAAAAGGTAATAACTACTACTCAAAAGTGTTTAAAAGAGTTAATTACAAGCTATGAAATAGCACTTTTTGAGTAGTAATCAGTAAACTAAAATTTTAGAGTTAGGGTTTTGGAGAGTGTCAGCCATGGAGGTATCTGGAGGTATTGGAGTTCGAGTGTGGGTATCGGGCAGTGAATGTGGGGCTTGTGGGGTCTAATAATGGTATTGTTGGTCTTTTTTAATAAGAAAATAAGGGCATTTATTTAATAAATTGAAGATGGCGCTTTTAAAGAGCGTCAAGGTTAAGTTGTTCAACAATGACACTTAAAAAGCGCCATTATTTAAAATTCAAGGTACGATGATGCTTACAAAAGCACCATTATTTAAAAACGTCATTGCTTCTCCTTGTAAAGCGCCAAGAATGTGTGAGCGTCAATAATTATTAATTTTAGAGATAAATAATGACATTTTTTACGAGCGTCAAGAAATAAAGCGTTATTAATTTAATTTTTTATAGTAGTAGATGAACAGGACCTTAAAATGATCGTGTGAAGAGTATGAGGATTCACGTGGGATTATTGAAGACATTTTGGGTCGATGCAATTAACATTGTGACTTACTTGATCAATAGAGGTTCTTCAATTCCTTTGGATTGTAGAATACCTAAAGAGGTTTGGAGTAGTAAAAAGATAAACCTTTCTTTTTTTAAAGTGTTTGGTTGTCTTTCTTATGTTCATATTGATGCTACTACTAAAAGTAAACTTGATCTAAAATATAGAAAATGTTTCTTTATTGGTTATGGTGACATCAAGTTTAGTTATCATTTTTGGGATGACCAAAATCAGAAAATCATTATAAGCAGGGATGTGATCTTTAATGAGCAGGTGATTTATAAAGATAGGTTAAATTTCAAATAATGCAGATTCTAAAGTAAGGATGTTTGAGGTAATTCACTTGAAATATTTTTCGATGAATGATTTACAAGTGAATGTTCATGAAGTTCAAGAAACCACACCACTAAAAGATTAAGAAAATGTAGTCTCATAAGTGAATCGGTCTACTCTCATTATTGAACTCAAAAGATCTTCTAGAACTATCATATCGCCCCAAAGATACTCCTCTTCACTTAACTACATTTTGCTTACTAACAAAGGTGAACTAGAGAGTTATGAAGAATAAAGAAGTAGTGCAAGTTGATGAATCATTTAAGTGGGAGTTAGCTATAAAGGATGACATGGATTCATTGATGTCTAATCAAACATGGTAGTTGGTAGAGCTATCAAAAGAAAAAAGGCTTTGTAAAATAAATGGGTATACCGAATAAATGAATATCAAGATGGTAGCAAGAGGTACAAATCAAGACTTGTAGTAAAAAACTTTTCGCAAAAGAAAGACATTGACTACATAGAGATTTTCTCCACAGTAGTCAAATTAACCACTATCAGAACAGTACTTGGGTTAGTGGAAAAAAAGATCTGCACTTATAGCAGATGGATGTAAAAATGACTTTTCTTCATGGTGATTTGAATGAAGATATTTACATGCATCAACCATAAGGGTTTTAGGTTTAGGGAAAAGAAAAAATGATGTGTAAGCCATAAAATACTCTATATGACTTGAAACAAGCTCCAAGACAATGGTATAACAAGTTTGATAACTTCATGACTAGCAATGGTTTTTTGAGGTGTTAGACAGATCATTGTTGCTATATCAAGAGGTTTGATGGCTCCTATATTATTTTATTGTTATATGTTGATGATACATTGATTGTAGGGGCTAGCATATATGAGATTGACCAACTAAAAAAAAGTTATCAGAGGAGTTTTCAATGAAGGATTTAGATGCTACAAAACAAATCCTTGGGATGAGGATTACTAAGGATAAGGATGTCCTTAAACTATCACAGGAAGAGTATGTGAAGAAGATGCTTAGCAGATCCAATATGGCTGGAGTGACACTTATGAGTACCCTTTTGGCTAGTCACTTTCAACTATCTAAAGATCAGTCACCCTTAAATGAACAAGAGTGGGTTTACATGGCCAAAGTGTCTTGTGCCTTTGTTATTGACAATCTTCTGTATGCCATGATTCGCACTAGACTAGATATAGCACATGCAGTGGGAGTTGTGAGCAAATATATGAGTAATCTAGGAAATAACACTAGGAGGCAGTGAAATGGATTCTTAGGTATTTGAGAGGCACTACAAAGTTGACTTTGTGTTTTTGGAAGTCAAATTTAGGCTTGGAAAGGTATGTAGATGCTGATATGGTTGGTGATATAAACAACAGAAAGAGTAGTATAGGATATGTTTTTACTTTGGGTGGTACCACATCAATTGGGTATCAAAGTTGCAGAAGATAGTTGCACTTTCTACTACTGAGACAGAGTATGTTGTAATGATATATGTTAGCAAAGAGATGATATTATTGTAGTTTTTATTGAAGAATTGGGTCACAAGTATGAGTTAAGTATGTTACATTGTGATAGTAAGAGTGTCATTCATTTGGCAAAGAATCTTGTTTATCATGCTGGGACAAAACACATGCAGGTTTGTTATCACTTCATAAGATTAGCTTTGTAAGATGGAGTTTTAATACTCAAGAAGATTCAAAGGAATTGAAATCTAGTTGATATGTTGACAAAGACCGTAATGATTGAGAAACTAGAGTTGTATGCAATTTCAGTTGAACTTCTCAGTTGAGGATTTAGAAGTCATAGTTGTTATAGGTGAAGACAGTTGATGATAGATTAGTCTTTGAGTGGGAGACTGTTAAGGTGTGTGGAACCTAATTATTATCCTAATAGTAAAGGTATTTTAAGTTAGGGTATTTTAGGGATTTTACACATGTGACTTGGTTACCCTATTTATATTATGTTTAGGGTAGCCAACTTTGAGAGATTTTTATTTATTTATTTATTTTTATTGAGAGAGATAGAAAAACACAAAGAGAAAAACCTAAAGGTGGGGTGTTTTGGGATTCTCTTGTACTATCTTTTTATCATAATGAAAATTTGCATGGACTACAAGTGGATGTAACTCTCACATTGAGAGTAAACCACTATAAATTTCGTGTGTTCTTGTACTTTAAATTTTCACATTGGAAACATTTTCTCTTTTGGAAAATAGGATTAGGGTTTTTTAATCTTAACATAGAGCACGAAAACAAGTCTAAACAAATGCTGCAATTGAATAGAAATTTGTATCATATATAATTTCATGAAGTTTCAATTTAAATTCACTCTTCTCTTAGCATGAGAAGTATCTAAAAACCTAAGCTCTTAGACATAGTTACTCTTCCAAGGATACTTGATATATATTGTAAAAATATAAAAATAAAATCAAATGTAATTAAAATTAATTATTTTAAATTCTTTTTATAATAAATCAAATGTAATTAAAATTATAATATATATTTTTTTCATGTTTGATTTATTATAAAAATTAATATATATATATATATTAAAATTAATCAAATATTAAATTATTCAACCTCTTGTTATTTTTATTTACTTTTCTTTCATTTTTTTTCTTGTATTTTCTTTCAAATTTTATAAAAACTAAAATTTAAAAAAAACATTTATGATTTAATTAATATGAAATCTATTTTTGTTTTTATTTACTTTTCTTTCATATTTTTATACACTATACTTCAACAATCTTAATTCTCATTCTAACATACCTTTAAATTCTATTGGTGATTCTAAAAGTTGTCTCCTCATATGGTTTTTATTTGTGTTGGGATTGTACAAATGACAACTGAGGTAACAGATGTTGAGGATGCATGAATGTGGAGAGGTAATATAAAGAAAATCTTTATTGACATCATGCTAAATGAAGTTAATAAAGCTAACATGGATGGTAGTTCATTTGGTACCAACACATGGATGAGGATCTTACTTGAGGTCAATAGTCAAAGGAAAAGAAATTTCAATTTGAAGTAGCTTAAACAAAAGTTTAACAGACTACGTGCAATGCACCGCAAGTTCTTTGATCTTTTAAGCATATTAGATTTAGTTGGGATGCTAAAACTAACACGGTGCATGCTTTAGAGGAAACCTAACAAAATTACATTCGAGTAAAAAGAACTTCTAAACCAATCATTTTTTAATTTAAATATTTGGTATACACTAAAAGTAGGTTTTTCCTCTATTAGGTACACCCAAATGCAAAAAGATTCTGCTCAAAGGAATGCTCAAACTACAACTTGCTAGGATTGATCTTTAATCCATCAACAACAACCAATGCCCTCCATTACACTTTTACCCAAGATCCACCAAACACTGATGATGATGATAAGATGGATGACAATTCAGAACATGGTGGAGTGCATGTGGATGTAGATATTAAGATCCTTGATGATCCTTTACGATCAGAGATGGTGAGAGGAGTGATCACCCATTTTAGAAAGCATGACACTGATTCTCTATTAGAGCGTAGAGGTAAAAAAAATCCAAATAAATCAAATGGGAGATGATTTGAACGCTTAGGTCGAGGCATCAAAGGCTAGTACAAAGAAATCTTGAGCTAGAATTGAAGAATTATTGGCTAGAGCGGATAGATATAAGAGTAGAACTAATAGTGAAGCTACTAGTGCAGGTACTGATGATTTTAGCATAACAATGTGTATGATAACCTTAAAAACCATTGATTTGCTTGATAATGACAAATATTTAAAAGCTGTTGAGAAATTCACAATGTTAGAGTGAAGAGAGATTTTTATGAATATGCTTGATGAGAGGAAAAATGCATGGTTTGATAGGCTTTAAGTGTGAGTGTTTGGATGAATGACTATTATGATGATATCGTACTATGTACGATAATTTATTTTGGTTAGAATCTTTTATCGTGTTCTTTAGCTTTTCAATGTATGAATTTTATTTATGGTTATGAAACATATAATATATCTACTTTAATGTTTATTTCATGTTATTTTATATTGTGAGTTAATTTGTTTTGTGTAGTAACCAAAGGATGATAACAACACAAGCAGTGGTTCACTATATGAGTCAACTTCATCTTTTGAAGAGGATGATGATTTAGATGAAATTTTTATTGATCACATAATGAATTAGTAAGAGGAAATATTTTTATGCAAAATACCTCAAACGACATCAATGTTAAGTGGTGCACAATTTGTAAGAGATATGATAGATGGTCATCCTCAGACATGTTATGAACTATTTTAGATGGATAAAGAAACATTTATGAACCTTTGTAATCATATTAAGAGACATGAAAACATTCATGATACACAATTAGTCATAGTTGAAGAGGCAGTTGCTATGTTCTTACTAATAGTAGGACATAATGTAAGAATGAGGGTTGTAGCAGACTATTTTCAACACTCCATAAAGACTATTGCTCGACACTTTAAAGAAGTTAGATGTGCATTATGTCGACTAGGCAAAATTCTCATACATCATAGCAATATGGTCAATGAGGTGTCTTCATATGTTGCTAGTAATCCTAAATATATTCCATGGTTTAAGGTAAGATTTTATAAAAAATATTTATAAATGTGAATTTCATGTACATAAATAGTTTTCATTTCTATTGTTTTAATTCCTTAATAATAATAAATGTTTGTTGTTGTAGGACTACATCGGTGCAATTGATGACACCCATATTAGTGTGGACCCCGCATTTTTAGTTTGATGTGTTCCCACTCGATGGCACAACTCGCTTTTTGTTTATTTGGTGAAAAAAATATGATTATTAGAAAAAAAAAACTTGGAGTCACCACTTATTATTATTTTTTTTTAAGGGAAAACAAAATAAGAAAGAAAACCCTAAGTGTGACTCCCTATTTGGAAAAGACAAGCTGTGAAAAAACCAAAGTCTTGGTCCAGGAATCAAGTTACTTATCAGGAAGGTACCTCCAAAGAGTTAGCACCCCTCTAAGCCCTAACGTGGTCTCTACTAGCTTAGTTGAGGGAAATATGACAAATAATCAATTGAGGAAAATATGACAATTAATCAGTTGATTATGAATACCTAGATAAGTTAAGGTGATCTAAAAAACTCTACTAATTCTAACATGCCAAACAAGGATTCAAACCACTATCATAAAGAAAGGATTAGATGCATAGCTAAATCTATAACTTAAATGCTATCATAAAACACCAAAGTTAGTTCATGCATTTTATCAAAGGAAATCAAATAAACATCAAGGCACCCAAAGTCAATATCAAACGAGGATATAGTTCTTAATGACTTACATATTCATGGAACTTTAAAATGGGAAGATAGAGAGCGTATATGTGTAGCAAGCATCAGTGATTATATAAAAATGAGGTTAATTCACCAATAATAATGATAAGATTTTGCGATGAAAATTCTTTCGTTTCATGGATGTCGCCAATTCCTCGTCGCGAAAAGTTTTAGCAACAAATTAAATATTTCGTCTCGAAAATTATACAGAGACAAAAAAAATTTTGTGTCTAATAATTTTTTATGATGAAAAACTTTGTTGCTAAATATTTAAACTTTTGTTGCTAAATATACTCAGTGAAAATTAAGTTGTCGCCAATTGGTAAAAAAAAAACAACAACAAAATTAATATTTTTGTTAGTTAATAGATTTTGTTACAAAACCTTATTTTGTTACCAATGGTTAAGGTTATATATATATAATTTTAAATTAAATCATATCTTATTCAATTAATATTACATTGCTTAAGTTTTATAAAATTATAACACTTGATTTAATAATTAAATTATGTGATAAGATAGGTCAAATTAATATATAATTGATAATATTGCCACCAATACAAAAGAATATTTGTTATATCCACATATACAAATAAAGGTACCAAACATTACAATCCATATTTGAAAAATATGATAAGTTCCAAAACAAAAAGAAAAATAACAAACTAAAAATATTTACATGTGCAAAATTTTATAAAATTAAAAAAACACAAGTAAAAAAACTAAAATATACATCAACTCTCGAGGTTTATTTGATGCAATCCATCTAGATCTTGATAAGGATGTGGTAATCAAGGTTCATGAACTCTGACTCTTGATATATCCAAATCTCGAGCCTCATAGTTATGTTCATATTTCAACCTCTATGTAGGCTTGAGCACTTTCTAGCATTAGTTTGCCTTTGTAATTCCAACTC
>JAJJMF010027806.1:107071-122625 GCA_022058775.1 Vitis hybrid cultivar | reverse complement strand
ATATATATATATATATATATATATATATATTATTTTATAAATATAATTGTGGACCCCGCATTTTCGGCTTAATGCGTTTCCCACTCGAATGGCGAGCTCGATTTTTATTTGAAAAATTGATTTTTATTGATTATTTGAAAATGACTTGGAGTCGCCACTTATTTTTGTTTTATTTTTAAAGGGTAAACAAAATAAGAAAGAAAAACCCTAAGTGTGACTCCTTATTTTGGAAAAGGTGGTCTGTGAAAAACCGGATCGGGTTCGGGGGTCAGGTTACTTATCGGGAAGGTACGGTAAAGACCGTAGCACCCCTCTAAGTCCCTAAAGTCGGGTCTCTACTAATAAAATGAAGCTGACATGGCAATGGGTGAATAAATCAATGAATACTCAGAGCGAAACATGCACATACGGGAGTCAAAAAATGCACATAGACTAAATAGAGTAGGAATGAGTGTGTACCTGAGCAGCGAACCACTATGCGCTATCAAGAGAAATGAGATTAGTACAAAACAATGATCACAAGATATAGCATACATGTCACTAAACTGAATACAAAATCATCAATAGCACATGTGTCATTTCACTCAATTTTATTTTGATGAAAATTTATTTGATGTTGGACCCCCACCAAAACCCTTTTATTTTGCATGAATCAATTCCATAAATTCCATCACTTGGAATTACGGAATTTAATTCTTACTTATTTTTAAAACATTTTAAAAACAAAGAAAATGCAAAAGTGGCTTGCCGGAAGGAAAATGGCAACCAAATTTTATGGAAAATGGGATTTCGATATCCAAAAATTCTAAGGATGGAAAATGGGAAAATTTGGATTATTTGAAAATCAGAATTTGAGAAAAATATTTACAAAAGGGGATTTGAGAAAAATATTTTCAAAAACAAAGGTGATGGAACAGTAGGTGGCATGTGGCCCAGAGATGACCATGCATGCCATGCGAGAGTAGGTCTGAGGGTAAGAGTACTGGAATTGGGTGCAAGATAGCCAATAGGAATGGAGTGAATTAAGAGACCCCAACAGCAAACAACTTCATGAGTCCTTCCTTTGTGGACGTGTAACTGCCATTATCAGCTTTCTCACTACCTTTATCCTTTCATCCGAAGCAAAGTTCTACCCTACAAAGTCAAACTCTTTGGGCATCATTATTTCTTGCTGTAAGAGCATCATCAGGTGTATCAGCACTCGCCATAACCTTGAGATGTAGTATCTGATCAGCCCAAAACATGAAGGTCTCCAAATCACCGCTCAGAGCTAATGGGACAAAGGCCTGTTTTCCCAAGATCACTTTACATGTAGACCCATTGAGTGAAATCTAGTCATCTTCTTTGATCACTTTGTTTCCAACTATAATTACCTTCTCAATGTCATTTACACAGATTTCAGAGCAGCTAGAAACATAACATTTTCCCCATTCACAGGCTATAACAGTTGCGTGAGATATCATGCCACCCCTGGCTGTCAGGATCCCTACAGCAGCATGAAGAAGATATCCTTGCTATCATTTCCCATCGTTGACCATCCTTCATCAGTAAACCCATTGAGAGCCTCATTAAAAACCTCTGCTCAGCCTCTGGCTAAACGCTCGCAGTGCTGCAGGTCGACTACCCCAGCCAGTGACATTAGACTGAGAAACCTCCTAAGCTTATCCTTGTCAATCAAATGAGCCCTGTCAATCATGGCCAAGCTTGAGAGCACCCGCCGGGAGTAACAGATATCAGGAAGCTTCTCTGGTCGGCCATTTAATCCTCCAGATTTGACTTGTATTCACATAAGCACCACCCAAGGAGGTCCTTGTCAACATGACGTAGAGAACCCGTCAAAGCAAGAACACCAACTTGATAGAATGTCTGCCCTGCATGGGATTCTGCACCAAGTGTACATCCAAACCCTCCATCCAGATTTTTGCCACTCACGATGTAATTTACAACCTTCTCAACACGTTTAGAAACGTATTGCCTGTTTCCAAAAGATGACCTTCATATCCCCCATGACATTCTGCACTTGCTATTGAGACAATCGCCAAATCATCCGCATCTCCAACCACTTCTCCGTCATCTCTACTCCATGAGAATTAAAGGTTATTACTCTTTGATCCAACGAAGGCACAGTTCAGAGGAACCTAAACTTTCGGAGGTCCCAAACCTTAGAATTTATAATCACTTCATTTCCGGCAGGATGGAAACCCCCCGCCCCCATAATCTGTAAACTGATCAAAACGATGTATAGGACCGGACCCCCGCCTATCCCATAAGACTCCTTTCCAAAGAAACAGGGTGTCTAAAGGGCTGAAGTGTATGAGTGGATACACATGGCCTTGACCTGTATAGCTAGAGGAAGTGTCAGCCGGTTTGAGATCCAATTAGAGGGTCGGGATGTTGATGTCAGCGTGTTTGTTACCCTTTTGACCTGATATGCAATGGGTCACTCAATAGTATCAACGAACCCGCTACGCAATGCCATGTGTTAAGCCACAGCTCCTGATAATCTATTGAGTGAGGTCAGCAAGCTGACCATCAATTTGAACACCAACTTCACAATATCAATACTATCTTGCATGGCCGCTACCCTCAATGGAGTTCTATATTCAAGGGCAACATGTTTCCACGTTTGTTTCCCGATTTTTCAATTCTTTCCATCACTTCTCTCTCTCTCATGAATGAAACAGAATGAAGGATCCCGTGAGTGGTGTTCTGAAAGAGCTTGTAGCTTGAATACGGGTTTGAATGATTGAATAAATGGGTGAGGGTTTCTAGATTCAACGGACATGAAGGATGAATATTGATGAGGATGAGTGAGGTTAAAGGTGGAAAGGAGAATTAGTGAGATTAATGGGTATTATCTGAAGGTGACGAAAATGGGATGAATATGCATGCACATGGCAAGTATAGGTATAAAATGAAGAAAAATGAGATGGAAACGGCTATGCATGAAAGAGAGGATGATTAAAAATGATGGGAACATGGGTAAGATGGATAGATGAGTCAAATGGGTTTGAGGATGGGTATGATGGGACATATAAAAGAAAGAAAGATGAATGTGGCTGGATATAGGAATTCATGCACATGAGAAATGAGGCTAAATGTGCAGGGAAAGGATGATGGAGGTGGGTATGAGCATGAAAGGTTGATGGGAAATGGGTATAGCAAAAGGATAGCATGAATGGGGGTGGCTGCATGTGTTGAAGATGAGAACGACACCAGGTGGGAGTGGTGGTCATATCATTGCTTAGGTCCTTCTGATCATGAAAGCTTCCTTGACTATTGAACCTGCTTCATTTCTCGAAGTTTGGACTAGAGCAGAGGAACCGAGGGAATGGTCCAGACATTAGCATGCATCGCGGGCAAGCGAGAAACACCAACAGCAAGCAGAACATAAAGAGCTCCAAAACTATCAGCACATAATACCCATAGAATCATCATTTCTTCAGGAACTATTTCATCAATAAGTTAGGAACAAGCAATATTCTGCCAGGCTCGATTACTTCCATAGAATTTCCAATTACATCATGACCCGTTAATACCCGTAGTGATGCATGACACTGACTTAGGATCTTGAAGAAGCCGATAACCAATCCGATGCTCTAAAATAAGGTCATTCATAAAGAAAGCACGGTGAACACCTCTTCTATTACTCAAATAGGATGCGAGCCAAAACCAGAGTGGTGTCATTGAGCCAACTGAGCCTCCTTTGAGCTGGATCCACTTCCTCACAGCTCTTATATTGATTAAGGACCAGAAACAGAGCAAAGAATGGATGGAGAATGAAACATAAAAGAAGATGAGCAGAAGTGATTCTCAGAGGTTTCATTTCATGAATCATCCATGAACCCTCTGATTAGGTGAGAAAATCCATTTTAAATACAACATTAAGGCACATTTATAATAGAAGCAGAGTATACCAAAATCAGCAATGGCAACCGTGAAAGCAAGATTTCATCCCAACAAACTAAACAACACTCAAAATATCAACAGCAACTATGGAGGAGCAATAAGAATCAAAAACTAACAATAAACCTTTTGCTTTCATACCTGAGAGTGCTGATGTTCTGTTCAGCTTCAAACGTTCCTCAAACACTACTCCAAAATACCTCTGTAAAACGATCTCCACAGCACCTCTTCTCCACTCTAAACACACAGCTCTCCCCTCTCTCTCTCTGTAATCGACAGCCTCCCAAGAAAAACTCTTCAATGGCAATGGAAGCTCTCCTCCCTCTACAGAAGGAAAACTCTCTTCTTCCAACTTAGTAAACTCCTATGTAAGTCCTTCCCAAACCCCAAACAGCTTCAAAACATCTTCTCCACAGCAGAGAAAGCACACCCTCTCTAACAGCAATGGAATCCTCAGAAAAAATATCTCTCTATCTCCTAGCTTTCCAAAAACTCTCCTCCCTGCTCCTGGAAATCACCTCTCGGCAGCTCTCTCTCCCCAAACTCAATCCTCTCTCCAGCTTTTTCCTCTCCCTCTGTCACCAGCCTCCCAGAACCTCTCCAAAAAAAACCAAACAAAAGCCCTCCCCTCCAAGATACAATGCTCAAGGATATATCTTCCAGCAAAACTCTTACTCTCCCTCTAGCTCTCTGTTCTCTCTCGAAAACTCCCACTTTCTCAATCCCGTTGCATCCCCTAAAAACCTCCTTTTCTTCTGTTCTCCCGGATTTGCCCTTCTAACCATATCTGCAGAGACAGCCTCCTTCCAGTCCCACTACTCTACAGCCTTCCAAAAGCACTCCTCCAACGGCCAGACAACCTCCTTCATGCAACTGGCTTTTCCCCCTCAAATAACAGCCAAAAATGATTTTTGTCTGATTCCATGATTACACGTGTCGACCCCAGATTAGCCTTCAAAAGCACTACTCTGATTCCATGATGGCCAATCAGAGAGTGACACGTGGCCAATCTGCTTCAGCAAATCAAGCTCCACATGGGGGTTTACAATAATATATATTTAATATAATATAAGTAATAATATAAATATAAAAATATATCATTTAAAAAAAATTGAATTCAAATTTTAAATTGAATTAAAAAATATATTTAATATTAAATTAAGATTCATTTGATTCAATTGTATTTAATAATACAAAATAAATGATGATTACATATAATTTTTTTAATATTTAATTAACATATCAATGATATAGAAAAAAAGATTTGTAAAGAAAATTATTATGATTATTTTCATGTTGGAATATTTTCATTTAATTGTAAAATAATTATTAATTATTTATTAAAATATTTCTTTTTAATACATATGTAAATTTTTCATTTTTTATTTATTTATAAGTCTTTATATTTAATAGGTATCATACTATATAACAAATGTTAAGTTACCTTGACGGTGGGTGGGTGAATATTTAAACTTTTATTTGGGGTTCGAATACCCAACTCCAAAATTTTGGAGCAAATTTTGGGGTTGGAAAAAATGGCGAAATATTGAAAGCTTTTATATTTGGCAACATTTTAATTCTTGAATGTAACATTATTTGAAAAATATATTTAATGTGTAATAAAATGTAGATTCTAATTTATATAAAAGGATTTCACAAACAAAAATATTATATCAAATTATTCAACTCATTTTATGTAATCCAACAACTAAGAGTCATATGTGTGTAACCTAAATCAATATATAATTATAAAAATAAAAAATTTATATTTTCAATAAATATGTGGATTGTAAGATATTAAAATAAAATATGTTTGAATATTATAAAGTATTATCTAATCTTAATTACTAATATATCATATGAAATAAATTTTAAAATAATATTTTATACCATGTTGCAAAATATAGGCGACAAACAAATTTTATCCCTAAAATTTTATAATATTTTTTAGTAATAAAAATTTCAATAAAATATTTTGTTGTGAAAAATATATCTTGCGACAAAATAATTGTCACTAAATATTCATTATTGTCGCAAAAAAATTTCATGAATAACTTACTAGCATGACTTTCTCACTGTCAATATTTTTTTGTGACAAAAGTTACATTTTTGTCACTAAATTTGTTGCGCCTAATAAATTTTGCGATGATTTTTAAATTTTGTCACTAATAATAACATTTAGTGACAAATTTTTTTTCCCACATTAAAACTTCGTCACTAATTTTCCTATTTCTTGTAGTGACAAAATAAACTCTAAATAAATATCAAGAAAGGTTATCTCACCAAAATAAAAATTATTTAACATCTTTAACATGTCTATATAAACATCCAATAGGCCAAATTAATCGATTATATTCCAATCAATAACAAATTTATTCACAAAGGGGTTACTTCACAAAAAAATCAGCAAACGATTAGAATAGAAGACTGTATAAAATAAATCTAAAAAAAATATCTAAAAGTTAAGTTTTATCAAGAAATTTTTTAGATAACATCTCCTATATGTCTAGTTTATTATCTAAGTGACCAAATTAATTAAACAGCCCTCATTTAGTACCAAATTTCATAATGATGATAATAGGTCCAGAATAGAGCATCTATTAAAGGTATTTAACAATTGATTTTTACAATTAACTTATACATGTCCTAAAATCATACAAAAATTCACACGACTATCTTGATGTGTTTATTTTATACTAAAAATAATTTCAGGAGATAACACATTCATAATATATTTAAAAATTAATAAACATATCTTAGCTCTATAAGAGCACTCATGCAGTGGGTGAAAGAAAAAAAAAATTATATCTTTTATTTTATAAATTATTTTTTAATATTTTATACATCAAAAATTAAATTTAATGAGTCTATATTAAAATAAAAATGTTGAAATAAATTAAAGAGATCATTTAGTAATTTAATTTTGTAAAACAAGACTAAATGTCAAAAACAAAGTGAAAACTGAACCTTCTGAAAAATTGATTTATATCTCTTAATTGGAAAATCATATTTGACCCATGAAAGATTCTAAAATCAAGTTCAAGGAGTCTAGAATGTCATAGAATATTTATAAAAATTTAAAAGGGTTTCTAAGTTGCAAGATTTTAATTTACAGATGTAGGAGTATAGTGCACTATAATGAAAAATTCTAATCACTTTATTTTGAAAAACTAAAACAAATGTTCTGAATTTTTAAAAACTGTTTTTTATTTTTAAAAACAAAAAAAATGCTTTTTAAAAATTCCACCAAGTAGGCTCCTAGTTTTTTTTTTTTTTATCAAAAGTTAATTGATTCAACTAAAAGAACAAGTAAGATGAAAATAATATCAATTAGTATTATTGTTTCGGAAAATAATTATGTTATATCATACAAGCATAAATGTTTTGGATTTTTCATCTGTTAATGTAAGAGGGAGGATGTGTAGGAGACGTTTTAGCATTCTTTGCATTGGAGATAAGCCTAATACATTATAGTATCCATTTTCACATGACCTGAGTTATTTGATTTTTTTTTTCCCTTTAATTAAGTTTTAAAGCAAGACATTTAAAATAAAATAAAAAAATTGCTGACATATGCAGTGACATGGCCGTGTCTAGAAGCAACTTAGAAAAGTGGAAAAATCTGATGATTAATTCAAAGTATAACTAAAGAAGAAATACAATATTTAAGGACAGACCAATCTAACTTCATTGACAAAATGGTGCTTAATTAATTAATTAATTCTTTTCTCCTTTTCTCCCCCCTTCATTTTTCTTACTTTCCATTAGACTACTTGTTTTCTTGAACTGCTTTCGGTGTGTAGTAACATTAACTTTTTTTTGTTATTCAGGTCTACCCACCCTCTGATAAAGTGTGGGCAGCAAACGGAGAAGAGGAAGAGGGGGGCAAGAAGGCATTCATAGACGGGATTAAGTTGTTGGAAGGAGAGCTTAAATCGAACCCTTACTTTGGGGGTGAGACCTTGGGTTTTCTGGACATTGCTTTTCTCCCATTGTACTACTGGTTCCATACATTCGAAACTTTTGGGAAGTTCAGCATAGAAGCGGAGTGTCCAGAACTGGTGGCATGGGGTGAGAGGTGCATGGGGGAGGAGTTCGTGTACGCCTCTCTACCACACCCACATAAGGTCTATGACATGGCGGTAGAGTACAAGAAGAAACTGGGGATATAGACCATATATATACCGAGCAAATGTCAGAATTAAGAAAATCATCATAGGCCTTGTGATTTAATTGGACGCCATTGAATTTTTGTCTTGTACTTGTTTTGTTTTATTAGTAAGGGATTTCATTGTGGTTGTTTCAAATAGTATTCTGGTACTGGTGTCGAGAATCAGTAATAAATTATAGTGATCAGTATTTGATGGGACTTATTATATATATATATATACCTAGCCAGCATATCAACTTTTGTTTTCGACTCTGCACCTTTCCTGGCCAAGTTGCAATGGGCTGCATCGAGAGCTTTCTAATTAGTCTCTTTATTTCCTTCTTCAAGTGACATAGATGCTTTCTAAAATATCTTTCTGACAAGAATAAGGAACACATAGCCCTAGTTGGATGGAATAGATTTACTGATCTGCCAAAAGATGATGGCACCGCTAGTGATTTGAAATCGAAATGGGGTGGGTTACTTGGACTATGACTTTGTCCCACACCAATTATATTAAATGTTAAATAAAAATTTATTTTAATAATTTTTTTTTTATTTTTAGCTTTATATATATAATATTTATTTACTTATAAATTATGTTTATTTTTAATAGAATTTAATATTTTAAAAGTAAAATAATCATAAAAATTTTGAGACAATTAAAAAATAAAAAATTAAATGGGACGAAGTGGGTATAGGAATTTCCTATACCCATCCCCCTTCCCTTGGCCTGTTTAAAATTTTTTTGTTGGTAGGGATGAAAATTGATTTAAATAAATATGACAAATTTGGGATGAGGTGACTTGTTCTGAACTTGGTCAATTGCCATCCTTACTAATGATAAAAAAAGAACAACTTATAACAAGTTCCCATATGTCAGTGCTATGAGAAGAAATTTAGTATTGAACGTCTCATTTTTGTGATAAAGTTGCCTCAAATCAAAGTCTTTGAAATTGGTTAGAATTGAAGATCAAGTTTCACATCATATGAAATGTAATAAAGTTATATAGGGAATTTTGATCGAAATTAATTCTGCTTTAATCATTCATATACATTATCCATTTCTTATTAATTTAAATAACATTCTTAAATATCTTGTAAGAGAGGAGGTTATACTTGAAAATAGACCTGATTAATAGATCAATCATGCAGGGATGTCAATCTATTCTATTCTAATATGTAAAAGAATGAAATGTTTTTCAATTTATTGTACCAAAGTGTCTTATAATATTTTTATCTTTATACTTTTATAGTATGATCTTCTTACTAATTAGGTAATTAATTTTCATCCTATGTCAACTGAAGTTATTCCTAAGTTAAGGCATTGTTTGGACACTATTTATTTTGATCCTGCTAAAGATGTGAGCCCTAAACACAAACGAATATAACTAATATTCAGTATATTTGTAGAGAGATGAACAAGTAGTTTGCTAAGATTTGTTAAATGGAAAATAAGCCAATATCAATAAAGATTGTAACAAGATTAATGTTTATGTTCTTTACTGGATTGGACAAGATATATATGCTTTGGTTGCCTATGTATAGATTGCATGTTTAGGCTATGCTCGATTTTGGGAAAATTTGAAGGAAATAAAATAGGAAGGAAAGGTGAAAGAAAATAAGAAATAGATTTCAAATCAATACAAAAAAAATTTATATGCTTCTTTAAACTCATTTCAGTTATTTTATTTTTTTATTATATAAAGATCAAGGATGAAAATTTCCATATATACCAACAAAATATCATTGATATATTACATATCAATAGTCACAAAATCGAAATAGGGTATTGAAATGTCAACCAGGCAAAATTTTCAAAAAGATCGGCATATATCGGTGATTACCAATAAATCGGCAAAATCAAGAAAGATTCGTCGATATTTCGACAAAATTTCAATGATAAATCACTGACTCTTAAAGAAAAATCACCATATGAAGGGGAACTTTAAAAGAAGAAAAAAATGATTAATCAGAGGTGATTTTGACTTCGATCCCATCTTTTAATTACAAGTAAAATTATAAAATTATCTCAAACAGACTCTTAATTATAGAAGGTCAAATCCGAAAAGTTAGATTTCAAAGGAAACATGAATCTCATTTTCCTTGTCCAGGAAGTATACAACTACCCTATTCTTTTTTTTCTTGCTTACTTTAGTAATTTTGAGCCATTCATAATTTATTATTCTTTCCTATGTTTGTTTCAATTATAAGAATTCTCGGACCCAACTCTCACTTTCATCCATTTATTTTTCTTTTCAAGGACCGGTCTTACCATGCTGATTGATATGAGAAGGAATGGAACTTTGTTGTTCTTTTTTTTACTTTTATGAATTGAGCTAAAATTATGCGATTGAATTTTTAGTAAGTTAAATTAAGGGTCGGTTTGGGATCATTTCTTATTTTTTATTTTACGCCAAACATGTAGTTGAAGTTCATAATTTTTAAAAAGTAATATTAGTAATTTTTTTTATTAAACATAAAAAAATTTCTTATATAAGATTAAATAAAACTTTTATAAAAAGTAGCATTTTAAAAAATTTTATATTAATCTTTTTAAAAATTTGCAAGCTTGAATAAAGTAATCTAAATTAGTATAAAAGCTCTAATTAAATTTGTAAGAGTTTCTTAGAATTGCATCCAAACATAACTTAAATAAGTATGTTAAAGTTAAATTTTGATACACTCATTTGGTGAAGTGATCTTTCAGATGGTGGGGATGGGTTCTTTGTCAATTTTTTTTTATGATGACACAATAAGACTTTATTCCTTATCATTTTCATGTAACTTCATAATAAGTGTACACTTACAAAATTCACATTTCTAATCGATTGATATGATACAATTAAATTTAATATCATAAATCATATTATACATATATCAAATTATTTAACAAAACAACTTTAAAATATTTATTATACTTCTAATTACATTTTTATGAGGTTTTTCTTACATTTCTATGAATTTTGATCAATTTTAGGCATATGGCCGATTTTTTTTTTCCAAAATATCCGCTAATATATTTTTGATATATTTATGATTACTGATATTTTCATTCTTGATAAAGATTAAATAATTTTCAAATACTTAAATTTATAATTAATTTTAATTATATTTTATTTTATTTCCTATTTTTAATAATGAAATCAAATATAAGAAAACCATTTCTCTTAATTTTTTTTTCTTTTCTCAGTATTTTTGAAGAACCAAACATAGCCTTGGTGTATTAATTATATTGTTTTAGGTCTAAGAATATCGTATTGGTTTGTAAAACCCCAAACATGCCATGTAAATTTGTTTGTCTTTAATATATATGGCTGAGATTAGATATGATGTTTGTGGATATTTTACTCCTAAATTTCTATATATATATAGTTGAACTTTCTACCATCCAATTTGTATATTTGAAATAAGAGATGACACTACTGATATTACTCTCAAGGCCAAGAACCTATCCTATCATTACCGTAGATCACTTAATTAATACATACTTTTCTTTGCGTTTTTCTTCATTTTATCTAAAAACGAGGGGAGATCAAATTAAGAAGGTGTAATTGATTAAACATACCTCTAGCGGACACACATAGAAGAAAATGGCAAGCTTTATACATCAATATGAGGAAACTTCTTCTTTCTATCTACATTCCTTATCTCTTCTTCTTCCCTTGTTGGTCTTCACATACGTCTTCATCAAATGGATTTAGAGTACTAGCCCTCCAATCACAAAAAAAAAAAAAAAAAAGAAAAAAAAAAGAAAAAAAAAGCTACCTCATTCTCCAAAGTTCCCAATAATTGGAAACCTCCACCAACTCGGCTCACTATCTCATCGATCTCTATGGTCCATGGCTTAGTGACATGGCTCCTTTATGCAACTCCATTTTGTAGCCTTCTAGTGGTTATCATCTTCTTTGCGGAGGCAGGAAAAGAGATCATGAAGACTTAAGATGTCTTTGTTGGGCTAAGTTTGTTCTCATGAAAGCTTCTTAAGCCCATATATGAAGCTATTTTATATTTGGGTATTTTCTAAGCCTATATATAAATAGCATTAGGGATTTGGTATGAGGGGAGAAGGGGGTGATTAAGAAAATGAGAGGAAATTAGGTTTGTTTTTTGAGTATTGTTCTAGGGCTCAAGGGTGAAGTTACATGTTCTTTCATCAACCTTTTGGGAAAATCCCTGTGGTATGATTTTTTTTCCTGATCTCTTTCTATTCATTGTTTTTTAAGGTGATGGATTCCTACCTCAAGTATTGAGATATATTTATATAAGTTTTCAAAAGTGAAAAAACTAGTGAGGACTTGATTATTTATATCCTCATTTTATTGAAGTGGAAGAAATTTTCTCCATGGTTTTTTACTTTGGAGGGTTTTTCCACGTTATATTTGGTGTCCTTTTTTTGGTTGAATCTTCTTGGATTATTGTTAAGTGGTGGTTGTTATTATGGAATAATCTTTTAACATTGATAGGTGAATACTCTAGATCTCTCCCTTTAACTTCTCAATGAGTGGTATTAGAGTCTCGTTTTGGGAACTTTTATTCTTGAAAATGATGGAAATAGAAGGGAACTCAAACTCCATGATAAAACATAACAATTCAAATTGAGTTATGTGGAAGTCTATGATGAAAGATATTTCAGATACTCTTGAGTGTAAAGAAGGCAAGCCCAAAACATATTTCTAATTTGGAATAGAATAAGATGAACAAAAAGGCCATTGTCTATATTAGGTGATAGATTGGCACATCTTAACATCATCCTACGGCAAATGAAACAAATGGCTATAATCTCTAGAAGAAATTGGAGTCAATTTTTGAACAAAAATCTATTGGCAATCAAATTTCACTACTACAAAAAACCAAAACAAGGACGCTTATATCCTTGGCGCTTTTAAAAAAGCGTCATTATTTAGTTGGATATACACAAATGTTGGCGCTCGTTTACTATGGCGCTTTATAAGTGTCATTGAGCTGAATATGCTTAAAGACGTTGGCGCCTATTTTTAAGTGTCATTGTGTACAAACATCAACACGCATCCTTGGCACTTCTCACAAGCGTCATGTACTTTTTAACACAATATTTAATATTTTTTATTCCCTTCATTGAATTATTTGCACCCGCAAAAAGCATATTTCACAACCCGATAAACCTTGGCCATTTTCTTACACATCATACTAGATGTGAGTATAAAAGCCCTTAGAAGACCCAAACCCTCAGAGCATAAAAAACCCTAAGCCTTCACTCCCTATCAAAAACCGTAACCCTTGGAAGAGTACCATATTCACACCTCGATCTATATTTCTCTTGACTTTTAGGGAATGGAATCTCATAGATTCGAATGGGAACAAATAAGAAGTGAGGCAGAAGGCAATTTCGAGGTGATTCATCACATTGTGAAGTGACAACATGTAGTTGGTCATAAACTAGAGCTATTTGGGGTTTTCATTTTCAAGATCGTCTCTTTTGTGAAGCTACTAGAAGATGTGGAGGTTTTCATTTCAAGACCCATGCAAATCTGATTTTGAAGCTATCAAGATGTGGAGGTTTTGGGCTATCAGTGTTTTCCGGCCTGGTATGGTTTTGGCGTGGATTCATTTTGCTTCTTTGTTTATGGGTTTTTGGTTGTTTACAGAAATTTAAGGTTTTGTTGGACGCAGGTGTAAGGTTCTCAGAGATTGTGGGGAGTTCGTACTATATGGCGCCTGAGGTATTGAAGCGAAATTATAGGCCTGAAGTGGATATATGGAGTGCTGGAGTGATTCTTTATATTTTTCTATGTGGAGTTCCTCCATTTTGGGCAGGTACTTTGTGGTTCTTGAATTGTGAGTATGTCTGTAATTGTTAGATTTGATTATGAAGTTGTTTGCTTTTTTGTTTTTGGCTCTTTTTGTAGAGACGGAACAGGGTGTTGCTTTGACAATTTTAAGGGGGTGATTGATTTTAAGAGGGAACCTTGGCCGCAAATTTCTGATAATGCAAAGAGCCTTGTTAGGCAAATGTTGGAGCAGGATCCCAGAAAGCAGTTGACTGCTCAACAGGTGCTTGGTAAGTAGTCTTTTGCAGATGTTTGATACTGGAATTTTTAATATTGTGTATGGGTTCACAATTTGCCTGGTCAGCTGAATTCTTTATATTTAGGTAATGTTGTCTGTATTTGTGAAGAAGATTTATTTTGGGGTCAATGTAGTAAAGATCAAATGGCCAACTAAAGAGACGAGTCTATGGGTTGGAAGAAGAGGAAGTTTTATGGTAATGGTAGTCGCTAAAGGCAGCATAGACGTGGAAATTAGACATCTTACAGTGAAAAGCAAAAAGTTTTGGCAAAAGTGAAAATTTTTTAATTGGAAGATTTTAGAAATTGGGACTGTGGATATGAATTCGTGACTTCCTAGGTTAGGCTATTTGGAAGGAGTTTTTACATTTTTGTGGAATCAAGTTGAAAATTTTCATATTTTTTTAAATTGTGTTGTTTATAAATTATTTAGAATTCATAGATTTTTAAAATTGTTCATAAATTTAATTGATATTTGGAATGGGTAAAATATTTTGAAACATGCCAATGATCAAATTCTGTGCAATGACCTTGGATTGTTTTAGTTGGGTTGCTCATATCGTGAGTGAACAGAGCATCAAAATCTCACTTAATAGCTGTTGCAGAGAGGGACTCAAAAAGGTATCGAATCAATTTGTTTATCTTTGGAATTTTGTTTTCTTTTATGCTGAGATTGTTTGGTGTCTATATTTGCAGGGTTTATCTTTTGCTGCACCAATTCCCACCCAATATAGAGATTGATGCCATGATAGAGAAGGTATCAGATCAATAATTACCCATTTTTATTTACTTCATTAAATTTTTTATTCTTACTAATGTATTATGCCCCAATAGTGGAGTTGCCTTTAGAGATGTCTGTGGTACATCCCCACAGATAACTTTAGATTTGTTGAGGGTGAGCTCAAAGAATTACACCAGGTAAGTTATAGTTTTTTGTTTTATGTATCCTATCACTATTTATTCTTGATAGTTGTACCATGTGCTCTTGTTGACTTTTGAGATATTATTGATTCAAGTAACCTACGGTGCTTTGGTATACGTGTGATTGAAATCCTATCTCTAGAACAGGCCATTGCATACATACATGGGCAAAAAGGATTATCATATTTTCCTTCATAGTGATCAAAGCAATTAGTTTGGTTGGTTTTTGTCAAGGAGTTTGGCACCATGTTGGAACTTTTATGACCTTTTTTTTTTTCTCATTGTTATGTTTGTGGCATGGTGATAATTTCATGATTTGGGAACTTAAGATATGAAATAGTGTTGATTTTAGGTTATTATATTTTCTCTTTATTTAACAAATATAGGAATAATGAGGGATAATTTGGGAACTTAAGGATGAAATAATGTTGATACTTGACTCTTATATTCTCTCTTTATTTAACAAATATAAGTATAATTAGGGAAAAACCTAGAACAAATGAAATTGAAAAGTACAAAAGTAATACAGA
>JAJJMF010027806.1:57377-92071 GCA_022058775.1 Vitis hybrid cultivar | reverse complement strand
GGGATAATCCAAATGCATATCTATCCATGAGGGATAGAATGCACCCACCAAGGATGAGTGCACCCTCATGCATCGTACCTCCTCTTGAGCAGCTGATTATAAGGCCTCATATTGTGCCCCTCCTACCAAATTTCCATGGGATGGAGAGAGAGAACCCATATGCCCACATCAAGGAGTTTGAGGAGGTGTGTAATACTTTTAGAGAGGGGGGAGCTTCAATAGACTTGATGAGACTCAAGCTATTCCCTTTTACTTTGAAGGACAAGGCAAAAATATGGCTTAACTCTTTAAGGCCAAGGACCATAAGGAATTGGGTTGATCTTCAGGTCGAATTTTTGAAGAAATTTTTCCCCACCCATAGGACCAATGGGTTGAAGAGACAAATCTCAAACTTTTCTGCACAAGAAAATGAGAAGTTCTATGAATGTTGGGAAAGGTATATGGAGGCTATCAATGCTTGTCCTCATCATGGCTTTGATACATGGCTCTTGGTGAGCTATTTTTATGATGGGATGTCTTCCTCCATGAAGCAAATTCTTGAAACCATGTGTGGGGGAGATTTTATGAGTAAGAATCCGGAAGAAGCCATGGAGTTTTTAAGTTATGTATCTGAGGTATCAAGAGGATGGGATGAGCCCAACTCAAGAGAAATGGGAAGGATGAAAGCTCCTGTAAATCCAAAGGGTGGAATGTACATGTTAAGTGAAGACATGGACATGAAAGCTAAGGTGGCAACAATGGCAAGGAGGTTGGAAGAACTTGAGTTGCAAAAAATGCATGAAGTCCAAGCCATTTCCGAGACACAAGCCCATGTCATGCCATGCACCATTTTCCAATCATGTGATCATGTGGTAGATGAGTGCCCAACCATCCCAACTGTGAGGGAGATGTTAGGTGATCAAGCCAATGTTTTGGGGCAATTTAGGCCCAACAACAATGCACCTTATGGAAACACCTATAATTCAAGCTGGAGAAACCATCCAAATTTTTCTTGGAAACCAAGGCCACCTCCATACCAACCACAAGCCCAAACCCAAGCACCTCAACAAACCTCTTCAGTGGAGCAAGCCATTGTGAACCTAAGTAAAGTCATGGGTGAGCAAAAAGCAATCAACTCCCAATTGCACAAAAAAATTGAAAATGTTGAGAGTTCTCAAATTAAGAGAATGGATGGGATGCAAAATGATTTATCTCAGAAGATAGGTAATATTCAATACTCCATCTCTAGGCTTACCAACCTCAACATAGTGAATGAGAAAGGAAAGTTTCCCTCTCAACCAAGCCAAAATCCAAAGGGTGTTCATGAAGTTGAAACCCAAGATGGGGAGTCTTCAAGGTTGAGGGAGGTCAAAGTTGTGATCGCCTTGAGGAGTGGGAAGGAGGTTGATCAACCCTTGCCTAAGGTGAGGTAAAATGAAGAACTCATGTCAAGGAGAACCTTGGTTAAAGAGAGCAATAACCAAGAAGAGGAGAGTGGGAAGAAAAATGCATCTAATTCAAGCATTAAAGAAGAGCCAAGGATAGTGATTAAAGAGGATATGATGAAGAAACATATGCCTCCCCTTTTTCCTCAAGCTTTACATGGAAAGAAGGGAATCAAGAATTCAGCAGAAATTCTTGAAGTTTTGAGACAAGTGAAGGTGAATATACCCTTACTTGATATGATCAAGCAAGTCCCCACATATGCAAAATTTTTAAAGGACTTGTGCACGGTCAAGAGAGGGTTAATTGTGACAAAGAAGGCATTCCTCACTGAGCAAGTAAGTGTCATCATTCAGTGTAAGTCTTCAGTTAAGTACAAAGATCCAGGATGTCCCACCATTTCAGTCAACATTGGAGGGACACATGTGGAGAAGGCTTTACTAGACTTGGGGGCAAGTGTGAATTTGCTCCCAAACTCTGTGTATAAGCAACTAGAACTTGGAGAATTGAAGCCCACAACCATCACTCTCTCCTTAGCTGATAGGTCAGTCAAAATCCCAAGGGGGGTGATAGAGGATGTTCTAGTTCAAGTGGACAAATTCTACTATCCCGTGGATTTTGTGGTGCTTAATACTGATCCCACTGTTAAGGAAGCAAATTATGTGCCAATCATCCTTGGGAGACCTTTCCTAGCTACCTCTAATGTCGTCATCAATTGTAGGAATGGGGTGATGCAGCTCACATTTGGAAACATGACCTTGGAACTAAACATATTCCACCTATACAAGAGGCATCTTCACCCCGCAAAGGAGGACGAATTGGAGGAGGTGTGCTTGATCAACACTTTGGTTGAAGAGCATTGTGACAAGAATTTAGAAGAGAGTTTGAATGAAAGCCATGGATAGCTTGAAGAAGGGTTACCTGAACCCTCTGATGTGTTAGCCATCATGTCTCCTTGGAAGAGAAAGGAAGAGATCTTGCCCTTGTTCAATAAGGAGGACTCACAAGGAGTAGCTAAGGAGGACCCTCCAAAGCTAGTTTTGAAGTATGCATATTTGGAGGAAGATGAGAAATGTCCAGTGGTGGTTTCTTCAACTCTCACAAGTGATTAAGAGGATAGTCTTTTGGGAGTCCTTAGAAAATGCAAAAAGGCCATTGGATGAAAAATTTCTGATCTGAAAGGGATTAGCCCTCTGGTATGCACCCACCATATCTACATGGAGGAATATGCAAAACCAGTGAGGCAGCCCCAGAGGAGGTTGAATCCTCACATGCAAGAGGTGGTAAGGGGTGAATTTTTTAAGCTACTTCAAGCAGGGATCATATATCCCATTTCAGATAGCTCGTGGGTGAGCCCAACCCAAGTAGTCCCAAAGAAATCTGGAACTACTGTGATCAATAATGAGAGAGGAAGTCTCTACACGTCTTACCTCAGGATGGAGGGTGTGTATAGACTACAGGAGGTTGAATTCAGTGACTAGGAAGGACCATTTCCCATTGCCTTTCATGGACCAAGTCCTTGAGAGAGTCTCAGGGCTGTTTTTTGGATGGTTACTCGGGGTACTTCCAAATAGAGATCGATTTGGAAGATCAAGAAAAGACAACCTTCACTTGCCCCTTTGGTACTTTTGCCTATAGGAAGATGCCCTTTGGTCTATGTAATGCACCTGCAACTTTCCAAAGATGTATGTTAAGCATCTTCAGTGATATGGTGGAGCGCATCATGGAAGTCTTCATGGATGACATCACTGTATATGGAGGTTCTTATAAGGAGTGTTTGTTGCATTTAGAAGCTGTTCTCCAAATACGTATTGAGAAAGACCTAGTGCTAAATTGGGAGAAGTGTCATTTTATGGTACTGTAGACCCTCAATTTTGTCCCTTTAGCACATGTCTTTAAAATTCGTTTTCAATGCTCCACAGTAGTTCCTTGGTGGCCCATTACTACTCGTACGACTTACCCTTTTCTGAGTCACCTCGAAGACTTTGGTTGAGGGATTATTTGATCCCTTATTGTGACCCTTGGCAGCCCTAACTTAGTCTTAGACTTTTTTTTTTTTTTTTTTAAGGATAGCTTTTAAGCACACTTAGTCCACTTCGTTTGCCCTAACGCACTAGGACACACCCTAGGTCACCTTTAGATGTTTTTGCATGGTTTGCATGGTTGCATGGCTCGTGTTTTTGCATGGTTGCATGACTCATATTCTTTTGGTGGTTACATAGCTCGTATGGCTTACATGTGGTTGATTTTTTTTTTTTTTTTTTGTTTTTAATTATTTTTATTTTTATTTTTATTTTTTATTTTTATTTATTTATTTTATTTTTTAGATGTGTGATTTAAATTTCTTTTGATTTTCAATTTCATGATATTTATTGATTTTAATCTTTATTCTATTTTGTCTTTATTTTATTCTTATTTCTATTTGTATCTTTATTTATTTATTTATTTATTTTTTGGGCATGAGGAAACGGACCGCCATTTATTTGGAAGGAAAATCAACAGAATTTTGAAAAGAGGAGATTTTATTTTTAGAGGGACATCACATATACTTCTTCCATGTGGGGGTCGGCGACAAGAAGGAAAGAAAAGAAAAAAAGGAAAGGAAGGGGAAAAGGAATTTGGAAGGGGGCTAGAAGAAGAGCGCAGAGGGAAGAGCAGAGAGAAAAGGAGATTGCAGCTAAGCCTCTACCAGGTACGCTTCTTGTTCTTTTGATCTTTTTATTTTCTTTTATTTTGGTATTCCCGTTTACATTCCACTCTGGATTCTCTGGCTGTTTTTTGAGAAGTTATTCTTGCTGATTGGAGTAGACATTGAGGGCCACTTTATTTGCGTTGTTGAATCGAAATTTGCCTTCAAGCTTGCTCTGTTATGATTGTGTTCTTGATTTCTCTGATTTTTTTTCTTATATAAATGGCTGAAATAGAGACTTGGCTTATCTGCTTACCCACCTTTATCTTCCTTGTTCTGTTTTTCTTGGATTATTATTTTTTTTCTCTTTGATTTTGTATCCATATTTCTTCCCTTTCCCGTTTGGTATTCTGGGCTATAGAGGCCATGATGGCATGAGTATTTCATGAAAGGTAGAAACCTCATAAAGGTCGTGTAGAATGTGGGCTGTTTGTGGGGTTGGCACATGATAACAGATTGTTGAGTCAGATTGGGTATTTCCTCTTCAAGGCAAGAAAGTCGTTAAACCGGGTTCCGGATGTGATTTAGTTGGATGCAGAAGTTGCTTCAATTTTTAGGGCTCTCTGTTCGTGGTATTCTGGGCTGGAATCCTAACGAGATCAGTACAACACCTCTTCTCACTGCTACTGTCGCTTGTGTCCCAACAGAAGTGCACGCTGAAGATATTGATGAAGTTGAGTTTAAAATATCTCCAGGATCACCCTTTTTGTTGCTGCTATTAGATCCTATTATAGTGAACCTTGCTTGCTTCATGGTGTGGGATAGATGCTATCTAAGGGGACGGTATGACTGAAGAATAAATGCTGAAGTGCACAGGAGTAGTATTAAAGGGGCGTTTGAATGTGTAGTTCCAAGATGAACAGGATATTAATGCCGGTGGTCTGATGAGAGAATGGTATCAATTGCTGTCAATAATCATATTTGACAAAGGAGCTTTACTTTTCACCACTGTGGGAAACAATTCAACATTCCAGCCAAACCCCAATTCAGTCCACTAGACTGAACATCTTTCCTACTTTAAATTCGTGGTTCGAGTGGTTGCAAAGGTGCTATTTGATGGTCAGCTTTTGGATGTTTATTTCACTCAGTCCTTTTACAAGCATATTCTTGGTGTGAAGGTGACTTAAAATGACATAGAGGCTGTTGACCCTGATTACCACAAGAATTTGAAGTGGATGGGAGAACCTATCAAAATAATATCTGAGGCTTTGTTCGCCTTGATTCGAGTCAAGGTTCCCTTTGATCGACTCAATGCCTTTTGGCTAGATGATGGTGCTTACTATTGGAGTATTGAACTTGGAGATGGAGGAACATCAAATAAAAGACAACGACTTCCATATTGTCCTGCAGAATTGGCCACTACAGAGGTGAGAGCCGTGAAATGCATCAGGCAGTTGCTTCTTAGATCTGCTGGAGCTCTGTTTTTGCTCCAAATTCTTTGTCAAGATCATGTAACACACTCAGTTCGTGGGCTGATGACTCGACAAGAAGGACATGCTGAAGGGCAGTCATACATTGGCTCGCAAATTCAGGAATCAAGTGTGCTAGTGAAGGAGCCATCTGATGGTGAGGTGATGGATCGCATTCCAGTTGAAGAAGCATTAGTCTCTATTTCTTCACTGGATCAATTTTCCTTCAGAAAATAAGGGAAAGCATCACAAACCTGTGAAGACCTCTTCTCCTGTTGATGCCATGAATCAGGCACAAGTTCCTAAATTTGATTACGATCACCATCTCACAGCAAGTAGTCCATTTTGCTCCTGCATATGCTGACCCTGGGTCCGGTCCTAAGGATTTGAGCTACTTGGAGCCACCCGTGCTCCCTCAGATTATTCTGAAAGAGTTCCCTAGGAGCAGGCAGAGCTGCTCAATCAGTTATCAAAGTCTGACAATTCACTGGTTCTTTTGATTGGAGGAATTCCTATTGTTGTGCTTATTGCTTTGCCTGCTACTATGGCTATTGATTCCCCCCCTCAAAGGAAGAGACGTCGGGCCGCTTCTGAAAGGCTGAAAGTCAAAAATCAAGCAACCGAAGCCAATGGTTCCCCATCTGCTTCAATGACTGAGACATTTGATCATTCCATCGAAAAAGAGCAACTAGAGTGCAATTCCAACGAATCCTAGAATTGCATGCCACTGGTGGTGCAGCAAACCCAGCATATGTTAGTGTCTCAGTTCCGAAGCCAAGCAACAAAATGCTGTCTCATGATGGTGCTGATACTATACTTGAGCCTCAAATACTCCCTCCATCTCTATGTGGATATATTGAATGAACCTTCTCAGATTAGTTTAGAAGGAACTTCTGAAAAGGTGCTCCAGTTCTGTGGAGAAAGTGCAGATCCTACTGTCCAAACCTCTCAGTTTGTTTCCATGAGATGAAGGAAGAGATGCAAGTCAAGATTTAGTCTTGCTGCAATTTATGATGTCGAAACTGCCAATAATTCTGCCAGCTTACAGAAAATTCCAATATCTGTTTTGAATATTGATGAAGAATACATTGCATCAAGGTTTTGCCGTAATCTGGAGAAGTCGTTATCACCATTATTTAAGGATGCAACATACAGAGATTTTGACCTCAATTTATCACTCAATTGGCAAGAGATCGTAAGTGCCTTTTGATAACTGATCAGTGGCTGTTTGAGGCGCCAATTATGTGACTAATGATTATGTATCAGTGACAGAACTAACTTCATAGGCTACCTACAGAATTTAACAAAGAAAAGAAAGCCGGGAGAGAAATCTGATGCTGAATTCAATGGCAAGTCCAAAGGAATTCAGTGGCTGTTTAAGATGACTTTTATGGATGAATTCAGTAGAGAATTGAAAAGAATTCAAGTGGTTGCATAGGTGGGTGAGACTCAATTGTGTTAACGGGTACTCTTGATGGCAGAAATTTGAAGGGAATGGGGAAAGCTCATTAACACATTGGGGATCTGCACATGTTCTGGCTGCTTAACTTGATGATCAGTTTTATGGTGACATTATGAAGAATCTAATTGAAACGGTGGAGGATCTTGTCAGATGGGGGATTTATACAGGGCGTTTTGGACATCATAACAACAGGGGTTGCAGATTATGTAGTTGGAAGTGTCATGGCCTGTGACAGTTCTGTTTTAACGCCATGATAGAGAAGAAGATCCCTTGGGCCTACTTGACCTCTTGTCCAGGTCAGTGAATGCAGAACAGAAACAACTTTTCCCAAATTCGTTTAAGATATGTGACCTTAATCTCATGGGAACTTCTGATATGAATGAGAATCATGATGCTGATCCGATTCTTTTGTTTCCTCCTATTCTGGAAATAAAAAAAATAAAAAAAGAGCATCTCCAGTTAATCTTCACGGATGAGTATTCACTGATGCGCAGATCAGGTTTAAAGACTAGATTTGAGACTGATACAATGAAAATGGCTTTTGAGGACAAAGAAATGATGGCTATCTATAAAATCAGATGTTGTAGAAATCATTGATGAATGATTGATCCAGTTTTGTATCTTCCATGTGTCAGTTCTGGTGGACAGAGTATAGAAAATTCCTGAATTTGCTGATTACTTATGGAGGAGTCTGGAATTGAAACTTCTACTATATTGCTCAGCCTCCTGAAGAAACGCCCATTATTTTGCTCAATACCATAGTCTTCAAGGGGTTCTACTCAGCATTCACTCAGCTCTACTGTATACAGAATTCCGAAAGGATAGTAAGGATGCTTTAAAAGATAATGGACAAATACGACATGAAATCCTTTGGTAGAAGGCTTACTTTGAAGGTATTGAAATGGAAGGTGACAATGCTATTTTCTTTAGGTGAGTCACAGTGAATCAAAACTAAATACCAATGAAGAGCTCATGATCAGATAGCAACATGCTTGAAAGACATCAGGATCTTCACCCCATTCTGTAATTGGCGTACGCATGGGCAGCAGGCTTGAGGTAATTACTGGTCTTTATTCTAAAAGATGTTAGTTGGGTAGCAGCTCGGAAAAAAATGAATTCCTATAAGCTCCAGAAAATAAGAAACCCGATTCTCATGATGATAAAATGACAAAAAAGGAGTTTAGCATGAAACTTACAATGGATATGAGAGCATAGAAGTTGGGATACAGAAACAGATGAATTTTGGCTTCGGCAAAAGAAAACCAAGAACTCGAAAATCGAGTTACAGCCAAATCAAATGCATCACGCTATTCCACAGTTAAAATCTTTGAGCTAAAACAGAGAAGAGAGTAGAACAGGGAGAGCAAGGTCTGAAGGGAGTCATTCAAAATAGACCAGTTGAAAAAAAGTCTAAAAGGCATCGTTTCTGCTGCAATTGATGTTTTGATGAGCTTTAAGACTAGAAATGAACTAAGGAATAAGGTTTTAGTCCCGAAACGCTAAGTTGCTGTACTGCTCGTCTTGGATAACTTACTACAGTCACGTTCCAGATTTTTTCTTCTGAAACCACGAAAGGAAATGCAGTAAGATCCGTACCTGGCTCAACCGGAGAGCATGCTTCTTTGTTCATTCCACCAAATGCAGAAAACAAGTTAGACTCTGATGCCCATGAGAAGAAATCTGATTCCACCATTGAGAAAATACCAGGCAAACCTACTGGTTATTCGACAATTGTAGAGAGTCGTAGCATATCGTTAGTTGCTTGTGAATTGTTGAAACGACAGTATCATGGCTGGAGAATTGAATTTCTGATATTGGAAATGAAGCTGGGGGCAGAGAATCCACTGTTTCTGCCCGCGCCTGTTTTCTTATAAAGAATATGTCTAAAAAAGGGGAAACACATTCAAGATATCTCTGTCAACTTGTTGAGTCAATCTAGAGAGCACATCCAAAATCACTCAAACACTCTGCATCTATAGCCATACAGCAGAAATGCCCATAAGAACAGTTGGTCTTGTTGATTTAGATGTAATGGGTATATCTTGCTTATTCCTGAGAAGATGTCCGGATCTGCTTGAAAGAAATTCATCCTTCAAATCACAAAACAGTTCCACCTAATTCAGATAGTCATCAAACCAGAGACAATTCAATGGGCATCTAAAACAACTTCTGCAAAGTCCGTCCAGCCTAAGGAAGCTCACCTTCATTAGTCCATGGACATGAAAATGATACCTAAAGACCTTAATATACTTCTTTTGTACTCAATTAACAGTTCAGCTATCCGTATTCACCAATAGAAGTCCAGATCGACAGTGAACACTTAATATCATGGACCTTACACTAACAAGGTGTTGGAATACACTATGGAGTACACTGCACCAGTTTCTACCCGGGGCTAAAACAGAATGTGGGCTACAACATACAGCCTATAGATGTCAGAATAAAGATGCAACTAGAACAAGGCTATTGATGCATACATGAAGTAACGAGCAATTCAATGAAAAAAGGCTAGCTATGTTTCTTAAAGAAAAGGGATTGGATTCACACCAGAACCGAAGTCAACACTCGTGACAGTTTTGAAAATACAGGATAGAGAAGACGAAAGGATTGTAGGATTACGGGCCATACCAGAAACTGGAAGTCAAAAAAAAAAAATTGTTCACAGGAAGCTAACAGTCATTTATAACTCGTCATGATTGCATCTGAAACTGAAACCAATTGGATATGATTCTTCAATCTTCAATACTCCAGTTATCAGAAATGACAGTCCAGAACAACTAAATTTCTCAGCAAATTTCAGAGATTCATATAGGGAATTAATGCCAAAGCTCTTGGAAGTAAGTCAGCATATAGGGAATTTCAAGGAATCGGAAAAGGCCCGGGAACGCAGCGATGTATAGTGCTTGAATGCATGCAATCAGAGTAGAAAGAGAAAATTTAGAGAGAATAACAGCAGCACCGGCAATCATCAGCAATGCGGTCTCAAGTGCACCTCCAAACCTCACTCACATAGTGGCCACCTTGCCACGCATCATACTCCTCCTAATGCTTCTTCTTTTTCTTTTCTTTTTTGTGATCTTACACATCTTAAATATGAATTTCAAAACCGTTTTCCTTAAAAAAATAACTCTAGTTTCTTTAAAAATCCTTAAGAGTTTCTAGGCATAAAATTTAGATTTTTTTTTAATAAACTCTTTGCTGCCATTTCTCTCCCGGCATGCCTTCTCATCGTTTTCAACTAATTTTAACAGTTTTTCTCATTTTTTTTTAATAAGCATGAATACACTTCATGATTCCAAACAATGGAATTCATGGAATCAACTCATGCGAAATCAATTAGGGCTTTGGTGGGGGCCCGACATTCATGATACCTTCTTCAATATTGTTTGCTTGATATATTGATTTTTTATTCTTCTTGATGATATACATGAATTCGTTTCGTATTTATTGTTGAGATGCTTTTGATTCCCGTAGAGGAGTACTAGCTTGCTATCCAGGTACGCTCTCTTCTCATCTTTTTTTTAGAACTCTATAGACTTGTATGTCATTGATGACCATATCCATATTTGACATGATTCTTGGATGTCTTGATATATGCCTGATTTGCTTGAATAAAACAAATGTTGTGTGCTACATTTCTACACTAACTTTTATATTTTATGATAGCGCTTGAAGAGCGGTTTAGGTACGCACCCTCACTCTCCTTTATTGCAATTTGATTGTGTTTGGCATGCCACTCTCTAAAATCACCTAGCCTATTTAGGTATCTATAATTAACCAATTAATTGCCACACTTCCCTTAACTTTGTCAATAGAGACCTTTATAGGGCTTAGAGGGGTGCTACCTCTTAGAGGTACCTTCCCAATAAGTAACCTGATCCCCGGACTTAGACTCGGGTTTTTCAAAGACACGCTTTTCCAAAATTCATGGAGTCATTTCTTAGGGTTTTATTTCTTGTTTTATTTTCCCTTCAAAAATAAAAATAAAATAAGTGGCGGCTCCAACTTTTTTCCAAAAATCAATTTTTCACCAATAAAAAGCGAGTCTCGCCGATCGAGTGGGGGCGCACGTGAAAAATGCGGGTCCACAGGTACAACAGGGAATTGTCTTAGGACATATAATCTCCAAGAATGGCATTGAGGTAGATAAGGCAAAGGTGGAGCTAATTGTTAAGTTGCCACCTCCCACAAATGTTAAAGGAATTAGGTAATTCCTAGGACATGCCGAGTTCTATAGGAGGTTCATTAAGGATTTCTCAAAAATCTCAAAACCTCTTTGTGAACTCTTGGTAAAGGATGCCAAGTTTGTGTGGGATGAGAAATGTCAGAAGAGTTTTGAGAAACTGAAGCAATTCCTCACAACTGCACCAATAGTGAGAGCCCCAAATTGGAAATTACCTTTTTGAGGTAATGTGTGATGCAAGTGATCTTGCTATGGGGGCTATTTTCGGGCAAAGAGAAGATGGAAAGCCCTATGTGATTTATTATGCAAGCAAAACTTTGAATGAGGCTCAAAGGAACTACACAACTACTGAGAAGGAGTTGTTGGCAGTAGTTTTTGCCTTCGATAAGTTTCGTGCCTATTTGGTAGGGTCCTTTATAGTGGTGTTCACTGACCACTCTGCTTTGAAGTACTTGCTAACCAAGCAAGATGCCAAGGCAAGATTGATAAAATGGATCCTTTTGCTTCAAGAATTCAATCTCCAAATCCGGGATAAAAAGGGAGTAGAAAATGTGGTAGCTGACCACTTGTCAAGACTTGTGATAGTACATGACTCACATGGTCTACCTATCAATGATGACTTCCCTGAGGAGTCTCTCATGTCAATAGAGGTAGCTCCATGGTATTCTCACATTGCAAATTACTTGGTTACTGGAGAAGTTCCAAGTGAGTGGAGTGCCCAAGACAAGAAGCATTTCTTTGCTAAGATCCATGCCTATTATTGGGATGAGCCTTTTCTCTTCAAATATTGTGCGGATCAAATCATAAGGAAATGTGTTCCTGAACAAGAGCAATCAGGAATTCTATCCCATTGTCATGACAGTGCATGTGGAGGTCATTTTGCTTCCCAGAAAACAGCCATGAGAGTGGTCCAATCAGGTTTTTGGTGGCCCTCTCTTTTCAAGGACGCCCATGCTATGTGCAAGGGATGTGATAGGTGTCAAAGGCTAGGGAAGCTAACACGCCGGAATATGATGCCCTTGAACCCCATCTTGATAGTGAATGTCTTTGATGTTTGGGGGATAGACTTCATGGGACCATTTCCAATGTCATTTTGACACTCCTACATTTTGGTGAGAGTGGATTATGTCTCTAAGTGGGTAGAAGCAATCCCATGTAGGAGCAATGATCATAAGGTGGTTCTCAAATTTCTCAAGGAGAACATCTTTTCAAGATTTGGAGTGCCTAAGGCCATTATAAGTGATGGAGGAACCCACTTTTGCCATAAGCCTTTTGAGACTCTTCTAGCCAAATATGGGGTCAAGCACAAGGTAGCTACACCTTATCACCCTCAAACATGTGGCCAAGTTGAGTTAGCCAACCGGGAAATCAAGAATATATTGATGAAGGTGGTGAATGTGAATAGGAAGGATTGGTCTATTAAGCTCCTGGATTCATTATGGGCTTATAGGACCCCTTATAAGACCATTCTCGGAATGTCTCCTTATCGCCTTGTTTATGGCAAAGCTTGCCATCTCCCAGTGGAGGTTGAATATAAAGCATGGTGGGCAATCAAGAAGCTCAACATGGATTTGACAAGAGTCGGGTTAAAGAGATGTTTGGATTTGAACGAATTGGAGGAAATGAGGAATGATGCTTACCTCAATTCAAAAATTGCAAAAGAGAGGTTAAAGAAATGGCATGATCAGTTGGTAAATCAGAAGAATTTTACCAAGGGACAAAGAGTCTTGCTGTATGACTCTAAACTTCATCTTTTTTTGGGAAAATTGAAATCAAAGTGGACGGGTCCTTTCATAATTCATGACGTTCAATCAAATGGAGTAGTGGAACTACTCAACTTCAAGAGCACTCGAACTTTCAAAGTGAATGGGCATCGTCTTAAGCCCTATATGGAATCATTTTCCCGAGACAAGGAGGAATTCATCCTCTTTGACCCACCTCTAACATGAAAGCACTCAGTTCATGGTTGAACTTAGTTTCTTCAAAGACTAAAAAGTTCATCATCTTTTTGTTTCTTTTTGCGTTGATTTTAGTTTAATCTAGTGTTTTTTTTTTCTTGTGTATATGCATGTTTTGATTTTTATTTTTGACCTTAATTTGATTCTAATATGGTTTGAATTGGTTTTTGTGTTAACATGCAGGTAGGACAGCTGGAAGAATGAAGTCAAGGGAAAAACAGGGGAAAAATAGTGGTCTGCAAGGAGAGCTTCAGCACCATCTTAGCCACCCAGACTCATCACACTGCCATTCTGAGGCAGCTTCAACACCATCTGGGTCTTCCATCAGCTACTGAGCACCTCACCCTTACCACTGCAGTGCTATACTCAGAGGCCATAGAGCCTCATGCCCCTCCTGAGCCGGCTACTGAAGATGCAGAAACATCTACCTGAGCCATAAGCTTACCAGCATCATTCTCCCCATTTCTGATCATTTACATACTTTACTTCATGTATTTCTTTTATAATTCCATATTTTGATGTCTTATATTCTGGGATTGCATGTATTACTGATGATGCATCATTTATAGACATCATTTTTGTTTAAACTTGGCATATTTCTATTTCCTCTACTCACTAACTCTGTTGTTGTTTTTTTTTAAACGTGTGGTTTCTCCTATACGACTCAGACTCCATGTCACTCAGGAAGTACCACTTCCTCCCTATTTTTCAATCGCTTTTGTCACTTTGAGGACAATGTTCAGCTTGGTTGGGGGGAGAGTTGAGGAAGGAAGTTTTGTTATTAATGCTAAGTTATTTTGGTAATTTAGTTGCTTTTTGCTTAATTTTAAAATTTTTTAAGTTTTTATTCTACTCTCCATGGTTATTAAGGAAAAATTTTCAAAATGAAATGGGAGAAATTGAATTTTTGTCTTTTCACTTGACTTAGAGTTTGTATTATGCTTATTAAAGTTGATGAATTGTTGAAACTTCTATTGAATTCAACCTCAGTTCTTCCACTTTAAGCTATCCACACACTATGCACAATAGGTTCCGATTATAAGATGAAAAACTATTTCCCTCTTGACTTAGGAAAATTTAAACTTGGTACCTTTGACCTCATCTAATAGTGTTGGGAGACCTTGTAAAAGGCCAATGAGCCTTTGAAAAAAGAAAGGAAGAAAAAAATGTTTGCTTGCCTTGAAACCCGAGCAAGGTCCGAGGGGTATATGGTGAAAATCTTTAAAACCTGGTGCCCTAAGCCTTAATTGGTTGGGAGTCACCGACCTCAATGCTCGTTACAAGGGTGAATAGGTGGAGTTTAACATACTATAGGTGCTGGGGTATTAAAATTCATTCTCAAAAGTCCGGGGTAAAATCCAAGGAGTTAGTGATTGAAAAATCCTTAAAGCTTGATGCCCTAAACCTTAATTGGTTGGGAGTCATCGATGGACCCCCGTTACATGGACAATTTAGAAAAAAAAAATACCTTTAAGCCTTGTACTCCTACAATGAAAAAAAATTGTGAGAAAAGAGGTGCGTTCTTAGCCTATTAGAGGTTGATCAGTTTGCTAAGCTGTGAAAAAAAAAAAAAAAAAAGAACTAGGTTGGGGGGAGAGATTAGTTTAGCATACTATATTCGGAAACTATCATTTCACACTTAGATTTTTGTGGAAGAGTAAAGTTTGATCCTATGGAAGTGGAAATGATTTTAAAGCTTAAATTTGCACAATGTCTTCTCTTTAAGAATTGTGTTTAGATAAGTTATTTGATAACTCTTGTTGAAGTTTGAGTTTTATTTCTTTAATGTTCCATGTGAGAGTTAGATCATCATGCTACTTGGAAATTGGTTTTTGATCAGCATGATGTTGTAAATTATAATACTGTTTATTTTTATTTTTCTCTCCTTCATTGCTAAGGGACTAGCAATATGTCGGTTGGGGGGAGTGATTACTACTCAAAAAGTACTATTTCATAGCTTGTATTTAACTCTTTTAAACACTTTTGAGTAGTAGTTATCACCTTTTAACCCAATTAACATATTAAGGACCCTTGCAATCAATTCTAATCAAATTGTGTTAAAGTTTTTGTGTTTTGATAGCTTTTTGATCACCAAAGCAACCCGAGATTGAGGAGAGTTCTATGGAATCCTTAAGCAAATCCAGAATACAAGGAGTATGGGATCCTACACATTACACCCGACTGCTGCCACTTTACACCCGGATGCGCCACCATTACACCCGACTGCCAAAAACATTTACATCCGGCTGCGCCGTCATTTACATCCGGTTGCTGCCACTTTACATCTGGCTGACACCGCTTCCACCCGGATGTATTACATCCGAAAATCTACTGCCACCATTCCACCCGGATGTATTGCATCCGAAATTATGACGCCGGATGGGAGAGGAGAGCGTTTCAACTTCCACGATCAGACATATCCGGATCCGCCGATAGCGCTCACCCAGAGGATTTCGCAGTAATTTTGCACAATGCCGCAGTGTTCTCCTGAAGCTTCCCAATATGTACGACAGACATCTTTAGATATCTATCTTTAGATATTTGACGTCTAAATCCCCAAACTCTCCTTGTAACCCACCAATTATAGGATTCCTTAGTTATTAAGTTAGGAAAAAGGATAAATAACCTTATAGATATTATTATTGTAATTTTCATATAAATATCTCTTAGGAGCCTGTTCTAAAAAAAGGACAGACCGGAACTTTTGTATAGTTTTACAAAGGAAGAAAAATACAGAGCTTTGCTCTGCTTTTACCTTCTCATTTGGATTGTATTTTCTTACTAGCCAAACAACCTCTGAGGATGTTTTCCCAGAGGATGAGATGCAAACCTTTAGTTTCTTGGAGTGAAGGAAGCTAGGTGAAAAGTCCAGATGCAAAAGTGGAAAACTCTCATGCTTTAAATACAAGTAGTTGGAGTTCATAAATGGCTTTTAAATCTAAAGTTTTGCTTTAAATCCCTTAAAATCACTTTGAATGGCCAATACATGGTAAGCTTTTAGGTCTCTGTGGATACTTATTGCTAGATCCACATCAGACCATTAGTTATCATGTACGAGCCATTGGAAAGTGGCTCAAGGTGAAGACCCATAGTGTCTAAAGCCATTAATGGAACTTGACTACCATTTCTATTGACTTTTTATGGATTAAATCTTCATTGTTAAACCTATACCGGTTCAGGAAACAACCATCCTTTATGTTGTTGTCCCCAATGCGAGGAGAAAGATCCGGAATTTCCCACTTTGCATTCTGAACTTGATCCTAGCAACCTCTAGCTCCGGGAGACTTTCTTTCTTCCATTTTTACCTAGTTCTATGTTAGTTTAGTTTCAAACACCACTTTCAAAACAAATTTAATTTAATTTTAAACTTTAAGTTTTTGACAAAGGAAATCATCAGATTCAATTTCTAATTTGAGTCTATCACTGGTAGAGTGAAAACCCATCCCAGAGTTCAACCCTAAAGTTGTTATACTATAGTAGCTTTGCTACGCTAGTATGAGGTCATAGGATTTATAAATATTTTTTTATTAAAAGACCCGACTGGGCACGAATTAGTGATTTAAAGGCGTTTTAAGTTAACTAAAAAGATAAAAACCATTAACGGGTCACACTTTCTCTTCATTAAAAACTAAAACAACAAAACTTCCAATTTATGCATGAGGAAACTTACCCGGCTTTCTTCACTCCAAGAGACGAAGAGCCTAGCCTCTCATCCTCTAAGGAAAAATCCTCAGAGTTTGATTGGCTAGAAATAAAAAGAACGAGAAAACAAAAATATATATGAAAAGCAGAGCAAGTGCTCTGTATTTTACTTCCTTCCAAAACTATACAAAGGATGCGTCTGAGAACAAGCTCCCGACTCCTCATTTTTTTAAAGAAAATTACAAACTATATATAAGAGGTTATTCACCCTTTGTTCTTGCTTAAAGACTAAGGAATCCTATGATAGGTGGGTTACAAGGAGAGTTTGGGGATTTAGACATCAAATATCTAAAGCAAAATATCTCAAAATGTCGATCGCACATATCGGGAAGCTTTAGGAGAACACCGCGACACTGTGCAAAATGGTTGCGAAACTCTCCGGGTAAGCGCTATCAGAGGATCCGGATATGTCTGACTGGGGAAGTTGAAACGCCGTCCTCTCCCATCCGGCGGCAGACGCCGGATGTGAAATATCCGGAGAAGGTGGAACGTCGTCCAGATAGAATTGCGACTGTGATATATCCGGAGAAAGTGGGACGTCATCTGGATAGAATTCCGGATATGAGATATCCGGAGAAAGTGGCGCTAGCCGGACGGAATTCCTACCCGGGTGGAATGAGCTATGATTCCCGTCCGGGTGGAATGAGCAGGATCCCATACTCCTTGCATTCCGGATTTGCTTATGGCAAAGGACTTCAAAGCTTCGGTTCTTCATGTTTCTAAGCTTTCCATTGCTTTGCCATGGATTCCAAAGAACTCTCCTCAATCTCGGATTGCTTTGGTGATCAAAAAGCTATCAAAACACCAAAACTTAACACAATTTGATTAGAATTGATTGCAAGGGTCCTTAATATGTTAATTGGGTTAAAAGGTGATAACTACTACTCAAAAGTGTTTAAAAGAGTTAATTACAAGCTATGAAATAACACTTTTTGAGTAGTAACATTTTTAATTCAACTTTTTCCTTTGAAAAAGTATAAAGTATTAAAAGCAATCTAACACATATGAGACAAAGAATTTTTATGTGGAAAACCTCCATAGATGTGTGGAGATAAAAAAACCACGAGGTCAGAGACTTGGAATCTAAAATTGCAATATGAGAATGTAGTAGATAAAGTTACTTAACGAACGCTAACCCTAGACTTACTTTCTAGTACCTATGTCATGAACTACATTCATGACGCAGCACCTTGTGTGCACTAGTGGGTTCACCTTAGCTCTTAAGGGGATCCATATCTTCTTCAATAACCCGGAAGAAGTTTTGAATTCTTCTCTGAGATATTTTGGAATGGGAATGCAAACTAGGGTTTTCTAAATGTGAGCATCAAACCCTAAAATGAATTTAGGTAGGATATATATAGGCCTAAGGGCCTCAAGGATAGGATATGAAATTAATCTTAAAAAGAAAATCTCAATTTTTCAAAATGCAAACTGCTAGAATCTAGTAATTGTAAGGTTGAGCACTTGAAAACACTTAAGCATTGCTTGAGCACTTCGAGCGCTTGAGCACTTAAATAAGTGCTTGAGCATTGACTTTAGTCCTCGAGCGCTTTGGCTAATGCTTGAACACTCCAACAATTTGAAACAACCGATACCATGTTAATCCTAATTTGCCTTAACCTATCTATGACATTCCAGTTGATCAATCAACAACCTTGAGTCTTTAATGGAGGCTAAGTCATAATCTAGAAAGATCCTATGCCTAGTACACTATGCATAATACACCTAACACAATCCATTTATTAAATACGTTAGGGTTGGTTGTTAAGGATTCACATAAATGGCCGATGCATTAAGATTATTCAAACCCATTAAGATTTTAAATATATAAAAGTTATTTTCAAGATAAAATTTTAGTTATTTAAAAATTTTCACTTTCAACCTTTTTATTTAAATTTTAATTATTTTAACATTTGATGTTTTTATTTATAAAATGTTTATAAAAGAAAGAAGATAAAAAAAAATATTAAATTTCATACATGTTTAAAATTTTTTTATGTAATTTTAGTAATTTTTTTTCATCTTTATGAAATTGAATATACAATAAATTACTTGCTTTAATTATTTTAACTATGGGATATTTATAAATGAATTATAATCTTAAAAATATATGATGTTAATAAATAATATGAAGTAAATGTACGTAAACGGTTATAAACGAGTTAGATACTTGGATCACAATTGTTCCAATTGGATATGATTATCTAAATCGATTAAATAGGTTAAGTACCTAAATTTGAACACCATCCACATTTATGTAACGAATGATATGGTTGAAATGAAAACGAACATTGTGTCAAAATAGTCATATTAATCTATTGTGTCAAACTTGTCAATACCCTTACTAAAATTAATTTGAAAATTTTTGAAAAGATTTTTGTTTATACTCACAAACTTCATTTGGTGACATACCCTGCTAAAATTAATTCTATGAGACATGATATGAATTGCATGATGCAACACCACCTACTAATATGCTTCCATTCATAATTCAGGTCTAATATTTAAAAGATAAGAAAAAAAAAAGGTCAGAATGAAATCAAAGAGAATTTGGTCAAGAATTGTATGAAAATATTTCAATACCAATTGAAAGATTTCAAACAAATCAATCTTTATGCTAACTGAACTCAATTCGTTCCCTTTCAATTCATTTTTTTTTCTTTGAAAGTGAGACTTTACTTGAAACTTATTTTATTAAGTAATTCCTAATTTAATTTAATTCTAAATTATTAAACTTTTAACCTAGCTATTAATGGGTTGGGATGAATGTATTGTGATGGTATATAGGATTTTTACACTAGTATGGAAGTAAAACAATGAAATAAGAAAACATAAGAGCCTATTTGGTTGAGTTTTTAAAACCAATTTTTTTATTTCAAAAACAGAAAATAGTTTTTAAAAACTCATAACACTGTTTAGTTATTATTCTTTATTTCAAGTTTTTAAAAATTCTAAACTGCAGAGAAAGAAAATGAATATGTAAACTATATTTTTATTCATAACAGAAAAATCTCTATTTATACATGCTATGCTAGTCTATCTAAGGTAAGTCTCCTATATTTACATCCTATAATCAAGCCTATAATCAATACATAAATAAGGTAAGTCAACTACATAAATAAGGTAGATTCTGATTCTGTAACACTCCCCCTCAAGCTGGAGCATAAATGTTAATCATGCCCAGCTTGTTACAAAAATATTCAACCCGAGTTCCATTTAACGCCTTTGTGAAAATATCTCCCAGTTGTTCTCCAGTCTTCACATAACTTGTGGAAATCAGATTTTCTTGAATCTTCTCACGAATAAAGTGACAATCTACTTCAATATGTTTAGTTCTTTCATGATATACTGGATTTGAGGCGATATGAATAGCTGTTTGGTTGTCGCACCCAAGTTTTGCTGGCATGGGAGTCTTTATCCCAATCTCAATTAGAAGATGATACAACCACATAATTTCACACGTGGCTTGCGCCATGGCTCTGTATTCTGATTTTACACTAGACCGAGATACCACATTCTACTTCTTGCTCTTCCAAGATACAAGATTCCCACCAACAAAGATACAAAATCCTGTAGTGGATCATCTATCAACTTTGGATCCAGCCCAGTCAGCATTTGTAAAACACTCAATTTGAGCATGTCCATAATTGTTGTACAATATGCCCAGACCAGGAGCTCTTTTCAAATAACACAAAATCTGCTCCAAGGCTGCCCAATGCTTCACTGTAGGTGTAGACATAAACTGACTAACAATACTAACTGCATAAGCAATGTCTGGGCGAGTCACTGTAAGGTAATTCAATTTCCCAACCAATCTTTTATATCTTTCTGGATTATCAAAGGGATCACCATCATCTTTCGTCAAATGTACATTAGGGATCATCGGTGTGCTACATGGCTTGGCTTCCATCTTTCCAGTTTATGCAAGTAAGTCAAGAACATATTTCCTCTATGACAAGAAGATTCCTCTTTTGCTTCTTGATACTTTTACTCCCAAGAAATATTTTAGCTTGCCCAAGTCCTTTGTGTGAAACTTGGAATGCATAAACAATTTGAGAGAAGAAATTCTTGCACAATCATTTCCTGTAATGACAATGTCATCAACATAAACAACGAGAAGAATAATACCATTTGCTGACTATCTATAGAAGACTGAATGATCAACTTTGCTTTTGTTCATCCCAAACTCTTGAATCACCTCACTAAACTTACCAAACCAAGCTTGAGGACTCTGCTTCAATCCATAAAGATATTTTATGAGATGACACACTTTCCCATACTTCCCCTAAGCAACAAACCCAAGTGGTTGCTCCATATAAACTTCTTCCTAGAGATCTCTGTGAAGGAATACATTTTTTATATCCAACTGGTGTAGGGGCCAATGCTGAGAAGCAGCAATTGATATAATCAGGCGGACGGAAGCAAGTCTGGCTACTGGAGAGAAAGTATCAGAATAGTCCACCCCATAAGTTTGAGCATAGCCTTTAGCTACAAGTCTGGCTTTCAGTCATGCCACTGAGCCATCAGGATTAACTTTTATTGCAAAGACCTACTTACATCCCACAACGTTCTTTCCTATTGGTAAATCAACTAGATTCCATGTGTGATAGACTTCTAGAGCTTGTATCTCCTCAAACATTTTATTATACCATTCAGGGTGATTCAGGGCTTCCTTGACAGTTTTGGGAATAGAGACAGAATCTAAATAGGGAACAAAAACGCTCGAGGAAGGAGACAAGTGATCATAAGAAATGAAATTAGCAATGGAATAAATTGATTTGCATTGACGTTTACCTTTACGAAGACCAATGGGGAGGTCAAGGTCACTGGGAGGATCAGATAACGAAGAAGTTGGTGCAGGGCATGTATTTTTTGTCTCCTGATGCCTGGAGTATTCTTGAACAATTGGTGATTTAGCTGGAGCAGGCAGTAAGTCAACAACAACGTGTGGTTTCTCAGAAGAATCAGTGGGAGTACTTGGGATGGTTTCTTGATATATGAGCCAATTTTCACCCTCCCCTTCACTTTTTGAATTTGGGGGTGAAGAATAAAAATGTGTATCGTCTGAAAATACCACATCAGCCGATACCACATACTTGTTGAGATCAGGAGAAAAACATCGATAACCTTTCTAAAGATGAGAATACCCTAAGAACACACACTTCAGGGCTTTGGGATCTAGTTTAGTCATAGATGGCCTTACATCTCAAACATTGCAAGTGCTTCCAAAAATTCGTGGTTCAACTGGAAATAGAGACTTCTTTGGAAACAATATACTGTATGGGATTTTATCATTGAGTACCGTAGATGGCATGCGATTAATAAGAAAGCAAGCAATAGAAATCGCATAAGCCCAAAACTGTTTAGGAACCTTCATCTGGAACAAGAGTGCCCAGGCTGTTTCTAGTAAATGTCTGTTCTTCTTCTCAGCAACTCCATTTTGAGAAGGAGTATCCACATAAGAGGACTAATGAAGAATCCCGTGTTGAGTCATGTAAGTCTGAAATGAGTTAGACATATATTCTTTGCCATTATCACTTCTCAATGTTCGTACAGAGACATTAAACTCTGTTTTAATCTCAGCACAAAATGTGCAAAAATGAGAGAAAACTTCAGACCAATTCTTCATAAAATAAATCCAAGTCGTTCGAGAAAAATCATCCACAAATGTGACAAAATATCGAAATCCAGTTTTAGAAGTAACAGGACAAGGTCCCCAAACATCAGAGTGTACTAACTCAAAAATAGATTCAGCCCTCTTATTAACTATTGGGCTTAACGAACTACAGTGATGCTTTGCAAAATGACATGATTCACAATTAAATGAAGGTAAACTATGAAATTGAGGACATAACTTCTTTAACACTGGTAAAGAGGGATGTCCCAAATGACAATGAGCTTTAACTGAAGACGCGATGCTAGAACAAGTAACCGACCGAGGCACCCACACATCAAGAATGTAAAGACCATCAGATACATGTCCTTTACCAATAATCTGCTTCGTCATAAGATCCTAAAAAAGGCAATGGTCAGGAAAGAATGAAATACAACAGTTTAGATCTTTGGTAAGTTTACTGACAGATATCAAGTTAAAGGCAAGCTTAGGTAAACTTAGAACAGATGACAAAGTGATAGAGAATGTTGTTTTGACAGTCCCAGAACCCACAACATTAGAGGCTGACCCATCAACAATGGTAACAAGAGAAAATGCTAAATGTGATCGAAAACTAGAGAATGTTTTAGGATTACCTATCATGTGATCAGTGACACCTGAATCAATTACCCATTTGTTTGAGGAGGAGATAAGACATGTTTTACCTGTCTCAACAAGAGCAGTAACCGGAGTAGAAATCTTCAATGATTCTTGGTACTAAGAGAATTTTGCAAACTCATCAGCTGAGATCATGACCATCTTATCAGAAGAACTTGAAAAAGTACTAGAGGTGGTGGCAACATTAGCAATCTGATTTTTTTGATTGCGATTTTGTAATTTCTTGTAGTATTTCTTGGTATGGCCCGGCTCATGACAGTAGTAGCAAACAATGTTGCTTAAATCATTGTTATAGCTATCAGAAGTCTTGCTTCCACCCCTGTTGTTTGATTTCCTCCTAGTATCATTGCTTCCTCCTTTGGCAACAAGAACATTATTAGTCTGTTGGATAGATGAGGTACCTTTAGTATGCAAAATTCTACTGAACACTTCTTGAAGTGAACCAATCTCAGAACTGGAAAGAATTTGAGATTTAGCAGTTTCAAATTCAGATGGAAGGCCAACTAAAAAATTCATTACCGCCATTTTTTCTCTCTGAGTTTGTTGCACCTTAATATCAATACTAAAAGGTAAAAGTACATTCAACTCCTTATAAGTCTTCTTAAAATCCATAAAATAAGTTATGAGAGATTTGGCCTCCTTTTTAGCACGATAGAAGGCTTTGCACACATCATACATTTGGGACTGATTCCCTTTGCCAGAATATAAGAACTCTAGATAATCCATTAATTCTTTAACAAACTCACAATGATTAAGTAGTCCAACAATTTCACTATTAATAGAATTCCTTATTTGTAGGAATAAACGTGCATCATCCCTTATCCAAGTCTTTCTAGTTTCATTATCAGGGGTTTCCATGGTCAGGTAGTCATTTTTTTCAACACTACGCAAATAAACTCTAATTGTCTTGCTCCATTCCAAATAATTAGTGCCATTTAATTAATGATCAGTTATTTTGGACAGTGCTGGAACTATTTCAGTTATAGAAGCTTTGTTGTCAGTCATTTTAACTGAAATTCAATCACCACAATAAATATAATTCCAGCAGCAAACCAGAAATAACTGATACCCAAAATGAATTTCCACAAGGAATCAGAGAACAAATCAAAGGGACAGAACCTGCCAAGGAGATGTTTCTCTCAACAGTTGATCGAACGCCGGAGTGCCACCTGAGAATGGTCGGAAAGAGATGGGAAACGTCGGAAAGTCATATTGGTGAAGAAACAGTGGCCTCACGCGCTCCCATGCACCGGAAACAAGAATGCGCTCCTCCCTGGGTCGGCGGTAACGCAATCCAGACTAAAAAAAATGTAACAAGTTACTATTCCAGACTGTTAGGAACAAAACCCAAAACCCAGAAAATTCCCTTGAGCCAAACGTGGCTCTGATTCCATGTAAATTGCAGAGAAAGAAAATGAATATGTAAACTATATTTTTATTCATAACAGAAACATCTCTATTTATTCATGTTATGCTAGTCTATCTAAGGTTAGTCTCCTATATTTACATCCTATAATCAAGCCTATAATCAATACATAAATAAGGTAAGTCAGCTACATAAATAATGTAGGTTCTGATTCTATAACAAAAACAAAGTGAAATAGAGAACAACTTTTAGAAAACAAGTAAAAGTTGTTTTCACCTGTTTTTAAAAATAATAGAAAATACACACACTCGATTATTTCTCTTTTACATAAAATTATTATTTTTCAATTTTTTTTGCTAGATAAATTAACTCCAAATTAAACAAGACTTAATGTCTTAGATTTTTTAATAAGTCTATTAAGTTTTAAAAATATTAAAACTTAAATAATAAACTCATTAATATCATAAATTTATGAACAAAAATTGGTTTAAAACAAGTTTATTGTTTCTTTTCTATGCTTTTTTTTTCCATTAGGCAAATAAACTTTAAATTAAATAAGACTTAACGTGTTGGATTAATTAATAAGTCTAATAATTTTTAAAATTAATTTTAAACTCAAATAATAAATTTATTAATACCATAAATTTATACATAAAAATTGGTTTATAATGACTATTATTTCTTTTTTGCACATAATTATACTTTCATAAATTTTTCCACTAAAAAAAATCAATTCAAATCAAGTGGCACTTTTTATTGAATTTACTAATGAGTTAAACAATTTTTAAAAATAATTTGGAACTAAAAAAAATCTAATCATTGAAAAAGAAATAAAAAAAGGAAAATGGATATATCATGAATCATAACTTTACTATTTATCCTATACAAACAACTATTTTTTTTTTATATAATTTTTTCACTAGGTTAATAGATTATAATTAAGTAAGACATAACTGATAATTCAAATCCTTTAATTTTTAAGAATAATTTGCAATAAAAAAAACTGATCCAATTAATTTTAAATTAAATCAAAACATTCTAAAATATTATACTCAAAATTGAGTACTAAATGTGTTCATATGTATTAAAAAACTTGACCTGTTTATATGTTAAAAAAATAGAACTTTATTCATTATTCTTTTTAAATAAAATACTATCGACAATTAATTATTATTTATTTATTTTTAAAAATGCAAAGATGTTAATATCCTCATGTTTCTAACATATAATAAAATAGTATATTTTCTACTAAAAATATAATTTATGATTTTATTATAATATTACTATTTATGTTTTACTAAAAAAAAACTACTTATTTTTTAAATTTTTTATAATTACAAAATTATTTTCATTTTGAATAAGACTTCAATTAAATTTAATTAATTAATATTATATAAATTGAATTTAATTTTTTTTTACAAAATCAAAACAAATATTTTTTATTAAAAACAATTTATCCATACAATTCTTTTTTATTTTTTATTTTTAAAATCCTTTTATAAAAACAACTTGCCAAATATCCTTATTTTTATAAAACATTAAAAAAAATATTTCTTTAACTTAAAAACAAGCATAAGAAATCATGATCAAATAAGAAATTTAAAAAAATAATTAAAGTACTTATTTGACTTGCATTAAAAATAAATATTAAAATTATTTTTATCTTATAGTAATTTCTGTTAGACTAAAAAAAATGTTTTTTTAATAAAAAACAAAAAATTTTTTTTAATAAAAAACATTATTTATCTTTAACTCATACATAATTGTAAATTTAATTTTTCTTTTTAATAAAACTTACTTAAATTTGATTTCATATTATTATAAATTAAATTTATAAAGTTTTTATAAAATAAAAGTAAGACATTGTTTTTAAAAACAATACAAATTCTTTCATCTAAACAAGATTTTTGTTTTTGTTTTAAAAAACTGTATTTTAAAACATCTTGCCAAATACTCTTGTTTTTTTTTAAAAACAAATTAAAAATATTTTTTGTTCTCTATTTTGAAAGCAAATTGAAAAAAAAAATCACCAAACAAGCCCTTAATTTTTATTTTTTAAAAATACTTCACTTGAATATGATTTTATAGTATTATAAATTAAATTTTTATAAAATAAAAGTAACAAATTGTTTTTAAAAACAATACAAATTCTTTCATCCAAATAAGCTTTTTGTTTTTGTTTTAAAAATCTATTTTTAAAATATTTTGTCAAACACTCTTGTTTTTTTTTAAAAAAAAAATTAATTATTTTTTATTCTCTATTTTGAAAACAATTTTAAAAAACATCCCAAACAAGTCTTAGGATTTTCATAATTTATTGATAATAAAATCAATATAAAAAAAAAACTCATTTTTTATGCATGTTGAATTTCTTTGAAAAAATAAAATTGGAATTCAGTTTTTTTTATTTCTTTTATTTTATTTTTTATTTTTTTTGTTTTGCATGTTCATTCCATTAAAAATACAAATAAATACTAGAATTTACATTTACTTTTGACTAACATGCAAATAAAAAAAAAAAAAGAATTCATTTCCAAAAAAAAAATTTTGCCTCCCTTTCATTTTTAAATTTTATTTCAATAATTAATTTGGAAAAAAAAAAGTCATTTTTTTTGTATTGGAGAAATTTATAAATTTATAACTTCTTTATGATACATATATTTTTATCCCCATAACATTGATCTCTTTATTTCGCAATGAGTCTATAAGGTTTGAAGTAAAATAAATAACCAATTTTTAAGAAAATAATTAATATTACTTCTTAATAATCATAAATTTGGGATTTTCCACGTGGGAGAATACTGCATTGCAGAAGAATCAATAAGCTTTGTACTGACTAAATTATTTAATCACAAATTTGAATTTTCAGCTAATATTTTGATTTTAATGTTGGACACATGCCAATTTTTGCTGGTATGGTTTATTTCATTGTATTTTAATGACTAATTAAGGATAAACTGAAAATATAATAATCTATGTTTAACATTTACTGTTGATAGTAGGGAATTGTCGTCAACTTTAAAAACAACAAAGAGAAATAAATTAAGGGTTATTTGGTTAAAGAGATATCATATAAATTTCATAAGAAAAATGAAAAATATTCAAAACCTAAAAAGAAGTTTAAAAGAGAGATAAAATGTTTCAAATGTGGACAAAAGGGACATATTGCCCTGAATTACCCATTAAAAAAGAAAATTCAAAGATTAGAAATAGAAGAAAATATTAATACTCAAATTATAAATCTTGTTCCTACTGATTCTGAATCTTCTTATCAAAATCTTAGGAAAAAATTCAAGGAGCAAAAAATAGAATATTCTAACAGTGATGATGAGTTTCTTCTGATCGAAGATAGTTCTTCATCATATGATAATTCTTCTTCCGAATCATCATGTGATTAGATAATGAATAAAATTTTCAATCCCTATACAAACTTTATTATTGTATACATTGGTGATGTTCTTATATTTTCAAATTCTATTTATCAACACTTCAATCATTTAAAAATCTTTCAAAAAAATTGTCAAAGATAATGGTTTGGTAATCTCTACCCCTAAGGTTAATCTATTTCAAACCAAGATTAGATTCTTAGGATTTGAAATTTATCAGAGTATAGTCAAACCAATCCAAAGAGTAATAAAATTAGCATCAAAGTTTCCTAATGAAATCAAAGATAGAAATCAACTTCAAAGGTTCTTAGGAAGTCTCAACTATGTGTCAGACTTCTTCCCAAACCTTAGAACCACTATCAAACCTATGTTTTATAGGCTTAGACAGAATCCTAAGCCTCGGATACAGGAACACACAGACATAGTCAAAATGATCAAACAACAGGTTATGTGTTTACCTTGCTTGGGAATCCTTAACCCTTGAGTTTTTCCTACATAGAGACAGATGCCTCTAACTTAGGATATGGCGACATTATCAAACAAGATTTTCAAGGCAAAATCTCCATTGTTCGTTTTACCTTTGGCGTATGGAGTGGTTCCCAAGAAAATAATTCAACAGTAAAAAAAAAAAAAATTTTAGCAATTGTTTTATGTAACCAAAAATTTCAAGATGATGTTTTTCATTGAAAATTTCTTTTAAGAGTTGATTGTAAAAGTGGAAAAGAAATTCTTAAAAAAGATGTTTAAAATATTGTTTCAAAACAAATCTTTGCTAGATGGCAAGCCATTTTTTCCTCTTTTGATTTTGAAATTGAATTTATAGAAGGAATTTTGAACTCTCTCTTTGATTTTCTCTCATGTGAATTTCTTAAGGGACAATGAGCTCTCAAAAGACCAATACCAATACTCATACTACAAAGGCTTCTTATGCCATAAACCCTATTAAGCAAGAAAAACCTAACATTCAAACCCAAAATAGGTTCCAAGTTCTAGGAACTATTTCTCCAAACCAGACCAAACCAACTTTTGCTCAAACTACCTTTTCAAGTCAAGCTACACAATAACATGTGGCTAAGGCTCATATCATGAAGGTACAAATTCTTAAACCTTTCCAAATTTCAAAATCTAGGAAACTAGACATTTCAAAAAAAATTCCCTATGGGAAGTTCTTCCTTCAAAACAATTTAGAAAAAACTCAAATTATATGAGTTTATTATGGTTGACACAGATTCTATGGAAATATCCCATATGCAAAACAAAACCTCTATAGATATTTGTTATTCAAAATACAAAATTTACAAAGTTATTTCTCCAAAAAATGTGGGGTCAATCTCTTGACACTCACAAAATGTTTTTTCAAACTTTTAGACCAAAGTCATATGATTATCATGGTTATATTGATGCTTGGTACTATACCTTTTTCTTCAAACCATTTGATCACTCATGGTTTTTCCACTGGGGTGATGAAATGAAAAATTAAAATGATATTCCATAGTGGTTCCAAGAATGGTGACCATTTTTTGGTGCCATTAAGGACATTTTTTGTCCTCAAATTCTTAAATGATACACATACTTTGTTGAGCACATAAGTAATTTGATTCCTACTTCTTGTTCACAAGTACTATTCTTCCTTTCAAGATTTCAAATTCCATGGATCCTATGCTCAGATTTTGTCAAAATACAGATGATTCCAACTCCTTTTCCCACCCATTGGGCAAGGGAATTCAAAGTCAAATAGTGGTCCAATTTCTTTCCTTCTGCTACTCATCAAATTCCTCATCAAAAATTGGATTTCCTCAAAAAGCTCTCCTTCAAAGCCTCAAAAAACTCATTTTCAAATTATTCATGATAACTTTCTATTATCAAGGTCTTTGTTTCCCTCTTATAAAGATTTCAAAAAGCATCTCAAAATGTTGAAACAAAAAGCTTTAGAAACACTATCTTAGCTTTTTTATTCTGGTTCTAACGATGATACTAAATTCGCTTCTTTCTTAGGGGATTTCAATGAAGACATGTGTTATGGAATGCCATACATGCCCTTGGAGTGATGCCTCCAAACCTTCCTCAAAATCTTTGTGTGAAGGACTTCAAAAATGACAATTAGGACTTCGTGTTAAAAGACACGTGATTGTTTATGTGTTTGATTACATCTTCCAAAAAGACTTTGGATATCATGGTAAGATCTTAAAAGATCTCAAATTCATAAAAAAAAAAAAAGCAACGACTCAATGAAGATTTCATCTTGTTTTGGATTTCAACACTTTCAAATCCGGGTGGCCTATGATGGCAACATCAAATCAAAACCACTTCTTCAAATATGTGGAATTCAAAAATTGTTCCTCAAAACAAGTGGCCAGCTTGCACAAGTCGACAAACTACTTTCGATGGATTTTAAAGCTTCTCAATTTCGTGGACTTCAAAGGATTTCTAATTTGCCTTCAAAGCCTATATAAGGCTCTCATTTCTATTTGTAAGGCATTGGGCATTCAATAGGCAATTAAGAGAGAAAACAAGTGAGAAAATCTTCTAAGTGAAAGCCTTGCAATTGAGAAAACTCAAAGCTCTCAAAGCGTTTGTAAAGCTCTCTTCAAAAGATTGTAAGTTATCTTTTCAAAGTTTCTTGTAATTATTTCATGTTTTGAATGAAATTTCAAATTTCAAATTCAACTGTGCTTTAAGTTTTGATTTTTCATGAAAGAACCTCTTTGAAAGTCTATGAACTTTCTTGAAGCTCTGCCAAAGTTATATGGGTTTTAAGCAAGATCATTGTGACTCCTCTAAATGTAATTAGGAGATTTCTTCATAGTTCATTTTGATATTCAAATTGAAGCGTTCTTTTGCATATCATTTTATCATTATCATCAGTCTTGTCTTTATTGGTATCGTCACTCCAAGGGCATGTATGGCATTCCATAACACATGTTTTCATTGACATCCCCTAAGAAAGCAAAGGATGCAGTATCATCGTTAGAACCAAAATAAAAAAACAGAGACAGTGTTTTTGAAGCTTTTTGCTTCAGTATTTTGATATGCTTTTTGAAATCTTTATTAGAGGGAAACGAAGACATTGATAACAAAAAGTTATCATGAATAATTTGAAAATGAGCTTTTGGAGGCTTTGAATGAGAGTTTCTAAAAGAAATCCAATTTTTGACATGATGAATTTGTTGAGTAGCAGAAGGAAAGAAATAGACCACCATTTGACTTTGAATTCCCTTGCCAAATGAGCGGGAAAATGAGCTAGAATCATATGTGTTTGGACAAAGTCCTAACACAGGATCCATAGAATTGGAAATCTTGAAAGGAAGAATAGTACTTGTGAACAAGAAGTAGGAATCAAATTACTTCCATGCTACACAAAGTATTTGTATCTTTCAAGAATTTGAGGACAAAAAATGTCCTTAATGGCACCAAAAAAATAGCCATCATTCTTGAAACCAGTTTGGAAAATCATTTTGATTTTTTATTTCATCACCCTAGTGGAAAAACCATGAGTGTTCAAATGGTCTTAAGAAAAGGTATAGTACCAAACATCAATATAATCATGATAATCACATGACTTTGATCTAAAAGTTTGAAAAAACATTTTGTGAGTGTCAATAGATTGACCCCACATTTTTGGAGAAATAACTTTGCAAATTTTGCATTTGAATAACAAATATATGTTTTCCAGATTTTGAAATTTGGAAAGGTTCAAGAATTTGTACCTTCATAATATGGGCCTTAGCCACATATTGTTGTGTAGTCTAACTTGAAAAGACAGTTTGAGCAAAAGTTAGTTTAGGCTGGTTTGGAGAAATAGTTCCTAGAACTTGGAACTTATTTTGGGTTTGAATGTTGGGTTTTTCTTACTTAACAAGGTTTATGGCATAAGAAGCCTTTGTAGTATGGGTATTGGTATTGGTCTTTTGAGAGCTCATTATCCATGTAGAAATTCACGTGAGAGAAAATCAGGGAGAGAGTTCAAAATTCCTTTGAGATTGTTTTTTCTTTGATTGTTTGCTCTCTCTTTTAGTAAAAATAAAAATAGAAAAGAAAAGAAAAGAATAGAAAAAATTAGGTTTCCTAGAATGGTTATGACACCTTAGTAGTGCTTCAAGAGTAAAAAGCCTCCATTGCAAGATTGGGACATCCTTTATGTTGTAGAGGCCAACTTAGTGATCCTCAACTCAAAACATTTATCCTATGTAGCACATATTCATGCAATCATCAATATGTTAAATGAGAAAGCAAGTGAATTATGTGTATTTAAAGGGATATGGAAAGGAAGTATTATTCTCTAGGAGTGGATGTGTGTTCTTGAAAATGATTGTTTCTTCATGGATAGATATAGGCTTATAAGTGTTTCATAACCTTGCTTGTCTAAAGGAAAACCTAACATCAGATTAAAGCGTAAATCTAGAACATGCCTTACATCTTTCAATGTCCACTTACACCCCATAATATTGGTTTCAAAGCAAACATCACCCATCCTTATAATCCTGGAGTGACTAGAGTTTCCCATCTTGATTGTGCTAAAGTCTCAATTGTGTAGTCATAAAACAACTCCAAGTGAGGAGTAGCATGATAGGAGGCTACAATGTCTACAATCCACTCAACTCCTTGCTCATCTACATGCAAACACTCATTTGAGAGCACTAAAACTCCATCACTATTGAACATAGTGGTTGTGATATTCTTATCATTCTCTTTTTCCTTATTTTGCCTATTTTGTTCCCTTTTCCAAATTTGACAATTTCTTTTCATATGTCCCTATTTTCCATAACAGAAACATTTGATTTTATCTTTGGACTAGGACCTCCCTTCAAACTTGTCATGGCCTTCTATCTTCTATTCTTGTTTCTTCTACTTTCAAGATGAGAGCGCACTACTACAAAAATTATTTATAGTGTCACTATTTATGGTGTCACTTTTAAAATAATGACACCATATGACTTAAAATCCACAAAGGTGACACATCATAAAAAAAATTTCAATTAGGATCGATGATATTAATTTTAGGTTTATAGTGTTAGTTTTCAAAAAGTGACACCATATAAAATATTTTTTAAAAAATATTATAACTTAATGGGCCCACTTTGAGAATGATGATAGTATATAAAAAGCTCATTGTTTCCACATACCCACAATCCAAAAAAATCTCATTCATAACCCTAACTAAAATTTTCTTCTACTCTTCTCACACCCATAGTTCACACACAACTACTCTTCTCTGCTTCGTGGACTCTCAAGTAACCCAAAATCTCTTAGATCTATCATTTTCATTTTTTTTTATTAATGTGAAAATCTTTATTAGTACAATTGATTTATATTCATTGATTTTGTATATCTGTAATGAGGATTTGTAAATAGTGTTTTTTTATTGAGTTGTAGGAAAGTAAAAACTAGGTTTAACATTCCACCATATCTTTTGTTTCATTGTTAAACCTATAAACCCCAAAATGAATGAAAATAAGAAAAATGAATGATTTTTTTAATATCTTTCATACTCAAAATGAGAGATAAACATTTTACAACATGAAATTTTCTTTTGATCTTGTAGGAAATTTCCTTTGATGGGGCTTTCTGTTTGTTTTCTAGGAATAGATGAGGATACTGATTGGTGTTATTTGAAAAATAATTTGTTATCTCTCACAAAAGGAAAAATGAAATAGTTTCCATATCATGTTGGAGTCGGTTTGGAATGTTGGAATTAACAATGAGAAATTAATTTTATTTTTATTTATTAATGTAAATAAATTGTTTTTTTTTTAATTTAAATTGGAATGAAAAATTTTATAATTATAAAAATGATCAAATCTTATATTTTGATTTTTTTTTTCTATTCTTTTACATGGTATTGTGGTTAATATCTCATCTTGTTCTATTCATATTTTTTCTATTATTAAAATATGTTTTTACCTTCTTTTCTTATTGTTTTTATATGGGTTTACCAAAATTTAGAGTAATTTGAGATTGATGATGAAAATTCCCTTTCAAGGTTAGAAAATTTCTATAAAATCTTTTTATTACATAATTTTTTCAATTCCTTCCATAAAACTCTTTTTTTTTTTAATTTTCTTTTTTTTTTTTTTTTTTTTTTAATGAAATTTCCTTTTATTGGATTGTTTGTTTATTTTCTAAGAATATTATAGTATGTTGTGATGAGGATATTGGTTGGTGATATTTGGAAAATAATTTTTGAGAAAATTATTCTCAATATTGTCATCTCCGGCAAAAGGATTCTAAAAATATGTTTTATTTTTGCCTTCTTTTCTAATTGTTTTTATATGCATTGACCAAACTTTGAAGTAATTTGAGATTAATAATGAAGTTTTCCTTTCAAGGTTAGGAAATTTCTATAAAATCCTTTTATTACAATTTTTTTTCCAATTCCTTCCATAAAACTCTTCATTTTCTTCAATTTTTTTTTTTGAAAAAGATTTTTGATAATTTATTGATCTAAAGAATATTAAAAGTAAAAAATTTAAAGTATTGAATATTTTTTCCTTTGATGTTTTTATTTTTAATATTTTTATTTGAATATATTTTTCATATCCAAATTTTTTATTAATTATTTTACATAGAAAAAATAAATATAGATTGGAGTTATGATTAAAAAATCAATAATTTTTATGAGTTCTTTAATTCTTTCTCATTCTAATTTTTCTCTTAACATTTTTTACTAAATGAATTAGGTTTTTTTGTCTTATATGCACAATTTTCATGTTTGTTATAATATCATGTCTTATCATATTAGTAGTTGAAAACATTTTTATATTTTGTTACTAAAATTTTATTTTATATAATTGAGATGAAATTTAATGGACATTGTTATTTCACAAAATGAACATTAAAAAAATATTG
>JAJJMF010027806.1:0-32233 GCA_022058775.1 Vitis hybrid cultivar | reverse complement strand
TTAAAAGAGTTTATTATAAGCTATCAAAGAGCACTTTTTGAGTAGTAGTTATTGCCTTTTAACCCAATTAACATGTTAAGGACCCTTGCAATCAATTCTAATCAAATTAAGTTAAGTTTTGGTGTTTTGATAGCCTTTTGATCACCAAAGCAATCCGAGATTGAGGAGAGTTATATGGAATCTTGGGCAAATCTTGGAAGTCCTTTGCCATGAGTAAATCCAGAATGCAAGGAGAAGAAGTAAAGAGAATTTGTCATGAAGCATATTCTTGATGACAGTCGTGTTAGCCACTTTTGGAGCACTTTATGAAGTCCAATTGATGCATGCTATATACCATTTCAAAGCTCAAGAAGTTAACAATCCAATGCTTTAAACGGTGTGCAATTCGGAGTTGAAACGAAGAAGTTACAGCCACTGCAAGTCAATCACTCTAAGCTAAAGAAAGCATTTTGCAAAAGTGTTGCGAAATCACCCTTTTGTTGCGAAGTGATTTCGCAGCCTTTTTGTACAGTGTGGTGGATTTCCTCCTGAAGTTGCCCGATATATGCAACAAGTTGGAAGCTGAGAACCTCAAGATGAAAGCCAACTTCGCAGCCCTGCGAGAATAACCTTTTGCTGCGAAGTGATTTCGCAGCCCTTTTTGTGTGTCTGCGAAATCTCGCAGACATCATTTTCTCTTGTAAAATGGTCCTTAGTGCATCCCGATATTTGCTACCGACATTGGGAGATATTTTCCATCAGATTTTTGTTGTCTAAATCCCAAAATTCTCCTTGTAAGCCACCAATTACAAGATTCCTTAGCTTTTAAGTTAGGAAAAAAAGTAAATATTCATGTAATAATTAGTTTTGTATTATGTTTATATAAATACCTCTCGAGAGCCTGTTCTCGGAGAGGAGGAGCCTTTTTGTAAAAGTTTGAAAGCAAGTAAAGTTCAGGCCCTTTGTTTTGCCTTACCTTCTCACTTTGTATTTTTCATCTTTTTCTAAGTTATGAACTCTCTGAGGAATTTTCCCCAGAGAATGAGTAACTAAACCTTTAGTTCCTTGGAGCTAAGGTTGTCGGGGAAGGTTCCAAGTGCAAGAATGCAAAGCTTTGTGGTTTCAGCCATTAATGAAGAGGAAGTGAAATCCTTTAGTGATTTCTATGATTTTAGTTAACTTAAAACGCCTTGGAGTCACCTGGGCCAACACTTGGTAAGGCAAGTGATCTCCAACCATGGAGATGCACTAGTTTACCCCTTGCGAGCCTCTGGGAGGTAACTTTAAGGTAGGATTTTCTAGAATTACCAACACTTGGTAAGCTTTTGGACTCCAAGGAGACATCCATTAGTTATCTCTTGCGAGCTTGAGAAGGGAAGTCCAAGGTTAAAGAACACCTTGAATGGTTAAGGCTTAGTGAGAGGCTCGAACCGTTGAAAGTTGCATCAGTGAGAGAATTAAAGCTGAAATCTAATTAAAGGATGTATCTGTACAACACCGGTTAGAGAATTGACTATATGTTGATTCTCTCACGCGAGGAAATGAACCAACTGACCTGAGCTATGTCTTTTGCAAGAGGAACCTCCCCAGTGAACCTGACCCTCCAAGGAATGTTTTTCTTCCTAAGTTATTCCCATTACTTGCTTTGTAGTTAGTTTAAATCTAAATCTTTACCAATCAAAGTTTGTGTTTTATTTCTTGAGCTGACCTTGAAATGAAACAAGACCAATTCACTTTGAATTGGTATCATTGATAACTTGCTAATCCTTCCCAGTGAATGATCCTAGAGCCGCTATGCTATAGTAGCTTTTTCTTTGCTACCCTAGTATATGGTGTAATAGGTTATTAATTTTGTTGATTACTCCCTCATCCAAGGAGCACCAGCTGGTCATGAATCAGTTGAGACACCAATTGGGCATGAATCAACGCTTTTCCAAAAACTATGGAGTCACTTCTTTATGGTTTTTCTTTCTTGTTTTATTTTCCCTTTAAAATAAAAATAAAATAAGTGGCGACTCTCGCCAATTGAGTGGGGGCGCACGTGAGAAATGCAGGTCCACACTTAAGAAAATATTGCACTAGTGCAAAGGTCTTTAGGGGCTTTAACTTACGGATGAGACCATAATGTAGTCATGCATTCCCTATGGATTGGGTTACTATTGATAAAGTTAGGTGACAACAAATATTCCCCATAAAGACATCATGATATCTCATGGAATTGAGACAATGTGTTCCCTTAAGTGATCCTAAGGACTTGTGATCATGAAATTTATGATGCTATAGTAATTATTTAAATGAGATTCAACTTATGTCCTTTATGGAATAGAATATGTCAATTGATCACAAAATAAGACGATCCAAGACTTAAGGATGGTAGAGGTAATCTTAAGAGATTGACAACTTTTACCTCATTAGATTAATGTTAGGATATTAAGTCTTGTGTGGTGTTGGCAATTTTGTTCTATTAATTTTAACTATAGCAGTCTTTTTAGATAGTGACTTGCTTTCCATTAAAGATCAAGAATTATTGTTTGTCCAACTAAGAAGTCATAGGTATGTTTAAAAAGGTTTGACTTATGGCATGTTAGGTTCTTATAAGGTAAAAACAGGAACGATACCTTTTTAATTAAAAAAAAATGATTTTTTTTTTTTTACAAATTTGGAAAGAAATAGGGGACACTTGATTGGGTAGAACCACTCAAGCAATGGGATCACTCATGTGCTTAGCACCATTTAAGCATCCAAGAAGTAGTGGTTAAGTGCACTCAAGTGCTCATGTATTTTCTACTGAGATCCCTAAGGTACTTTTCTTGCCATTCTTTCAGTTCTTATGTAATTGAGTAAAGTTTCAAAGCTTTTAGTCAATGTTTTCTTCTTTCTTGGTGCTGAGCTTTTGTACCCAGTGCTCAAGTGCTCTTTCCAGTGCTTCAAGTACTTAAATGCTAGAAGTTACATCTAATGTCGTTTTGAGCGGTTAGGCTACTCAAGTGTTATAAGTTGTTTCTAGCATTGCTTCCAACACTCGCAACACTTGAGCGCTAATCTACATCTAACACTCCTATCCAACGCATCATATTCACTTTACACCCATCCTAACTTGTTTGTGCACTTTGGGTTTCCACTTCTTTGCCTTTTTAAGGTTAATTTACTTCATTTTTTGAGTTTTCATTCGCATAGTATTGGTTAGTACCTCATTTATAACATTTCCAACAAAATATTTTTCTTCCATAGTTTTCATAGTGTTTCTTGATTTTTATGTCTTTTCGTATTCCATTTCTTTTGATGGCAAGTCATAGGTGTTAGCATAATGTAATCCCTCCTGGGTCACTTGAACCCATTCAGATTCTAGGGTTCATTCAACCTGGGATACCTTTCAGTAGAGTGTTTTCGCTATCAGAAGGCACGTGACCATTTCTATGCCTCATTCTAGGATCATCGTACCAAGGTCGAGCATCCTATGGACCTTTGAGCTTTCCAAGACACTCCTCTCCCCACCATTATCCTTTAAGCGAGGGTGGGGGTTTTTTTTTTTTTTTTTTTTTTTTTGCTTCAGGGGACCTATTATCTCCATCTAGTGCAGATGTTCTACTCAACTATAGTCGTTCAGTGTCACTTTTAAAGTGACATGTATGGCTAGTCTTTCCTTGTCTCCTCTCGATCCATTCAATGTGTACTTGACATGTCGGGACTTAAAACTTGTGTCCCTTCCTTCTCACTAGAGGTATAAGCTCTCACTAGAGAAGAATTTGATGCCATCCTGACCACTCTTTATGGTGTTTCTCATTCTCTGCTCTTATATCTCCATTGCTTCATTCTCCAAGCAAACATGGCTCCTAGCTACTTTCTTCACCTACTTCTTCTACACCTCCACTCATCATACCCAGATCCACTTATTGTCTGCTAGGTTCATTCATGATATAGTCACTGACAAGTAGTTTAACCTCGACTAAGTTTTCTTAGATGCGATGACACCTTAGTGTGATCTTTCCTTCAGATGAGGTGGTATTCCATTCTCCCTCCTTATCTTTTGATACCAGAGAATATCGGATTCAAGATCAACCTAGCCTTAGAGGTCCAAGCTTCCTATGCCTACTTGGATGGGAGCTCATAGGCTAAGCACTACAGTCATGTATATGGTCCCATGGCACCCCCTACGCCACATGCTCCTCAAGATGTCACTCTAGCTCAACAAGCAACACAAAAGGCTCTTGTAAAGAAGGATGAGCTCCGAGCAAGATGCTCCTATTCTAAAGGCAAATTTTCCAAAGCAACTTTCAAGGACTCTCTCCAGTCGTGGTCATACTAGTTCTTCCCAAGCTTCTCATGCTGCATAAACCCTAACTTACCCTGTTTCTAGAGAGATGATGGACTCTAAGGCCTCGTCTTCACTTTATCTAATTAGCATAGCAAAAATGATCAAAATATATGAAATTATCAATTATCGCATGCATCTTGTGTAAAATTCCTAGAAAAAAATAGATATAATTATGATTATAACAAGTAGCAAAGGTTAGCAAAAATAAGTCTTCAAAAGATTTTCTTAAGTAGGGGTTTCATCAATTCCCCAATTAATATACACGAATCAAGCCTAGAATTATCCCATTTGTTTGGGACTACAAGCTTGAATTCATATTCCACTCAAAACTAGAATTTTTATTGAAAACTGAGGAAGAAAACCAACCAAAACATGGTTCATATTACTTAAAAAAATGAGATTTTGATTCTAAGGACTCTAAATGGATTTTTAAAATGGACTTTTATGAGGAATATTTTGAGAAAAGTATTTTATTTTAAAATAAAAGAAATTAATCTAAAAACAACAAAACACAATAAACAAACTACCAAGCGAAACAAAAGAAAAACAAAATCACAAAACATAATTTTTTTTACAATCGAGCAAACTAAAGTGGTGAGAATGGAGGCCAATCTTCACTATTTTCCGATGGCCTCCGAAAGGTAAATTTTACCAGAGACTACCTAAGCAATAAATTATATAGCAAAGACTTCAGAATGAACTTAAATTATTTGAATTCCATTTAGTTGTGTTACTTTATTCTAACTGGATCATTTCTCTCTGATTCTCTAAATATGTACTATAATGTTCGCCTTTCAATTCATGTAGGTATCCATTTTAAAGAACCGTGTTAATATTGCCAACGGTACACCTAGTAGGTTAGTGACCCACATTTGTTCTTGGTTTTCATTAGTTTTGAAGGAAATATCTTTATAAAGGCATCTTTGGCTGTGAATTTAGGTATTTTCAAATTAAGGCTAATTAAGATTCCAGGTTTTGGCTTGAGTGGAGTAGCTTCTGAGGATATAGTAATCTTAGGCTTTCTGCTAATATAATGAGAAATTGTCTGAATTGAAGAAAATAAGAAGAGTAAATGCTTGTTGGAAAAATTTTTTTCCTCCTTATGACTTATATGCCCTGCCAATGTTTTGACTTTTTCAGTGGGATGATTAAGATTCCAATCTTTGGCTTTCATTATTTTTCCATTTTAACTGCTATATTCATTTTTGAATATCTAAAAGCAACAACAAGTTTTTGTTCCCAAAAGATATATGTTTTCATTTTGTAATTTTAAAATCTAGGGGAGCTAAGCAACAAATTTCCTACTCTTTGGTTGATTTCCATTTTTTCATGATTTGCTTTTGAAGAGTAGGTTGTCTTCTTATTCCTTACATTATTATGTTTTACAACTTCTTTCGTTTCTACTTCAACTTCAGTTTATTTCAACTGAATAATATGCTTGTTTGGTTCCAGGATCAAGAAGTTAATTGATGTGGAAGCATTAGAGCGTTCAAGATTATTAATAATTGTGCTTGACATGCACTGTAATGCCCCAAACCCAATTTAGGGGTAAAATCATAATTTAGAAATTAATAATTAGTTAAAGTAATTTAATAAGGGCAAAAATGTCTTTTTGTATTTAAAATCCCTGTATATATATATTAGGTTTTTCCTATCTTCTCTATTCAGAAAACTCTTTTATACAGATATCAGAAAGATCAGAGAGCATAGGGCTGAAGATTTGGAGGTTTAGGGTTTGAAGATCAATTTTTCAAGTAAGATTTTAATCCTTAAATTAATATTTTATATTCGTTAATTAGTTTTAAAAACTTTAGATATTCTTTGAAAGATCTCAATCTAGATTAGGGTTTGTTAAATTAATTTTTAGATCAAAAGACTGGAAATTTATGAATGTGGATTAATTTGTGATGAAAATAGGAAAAATTAGAAAACTTCAATTAAATAGAAAACAAAATCAATGAAAAATCAATGGAAGAAAAGAAATTTTAGATTTAAAAAATAAAGAAATAAATCATTTGTGTAGACTTTAGATTTGAAAATAATAATAATAATAATAATTTGAGTATGCGTGTGTTGCCAAGGTATTGACATAGGCATTGGAAAAGATTTTATATGTAAATATGTTATTATAATAATAAATAATGAGAAGAAACATGAGGCTTACTGTTTTATTCTTAGGGCTTTGTGTGTGTAATGATGAAGATATGAGAGTAATGGGTTGGTTATGTATCGAATTTGAAAATTAATAAAAATTATAATATTTAGTTTTAAGCTAACAAAGGAAATAATAATAATAATAATAATAGTTTCCTATATAGGTTTTAATTTAATTTAAGTATATAAAGAAATAAATAGTGAGGGTAATATTAGAAAAGAAAATGAATTTTACAATAATTTGGAAACTCACTAAATTAATTTATTATTGTTTAGGAAGTTGAAAATAATATTGGATGGTAATAATTTTAAAATGAGAAATTAATTAGGATCCCTAATACTAAGTAGAATATTTTTAAGATTGTCAAATATATATATAGTTAGATAAATAATCAATAATCAATGTTGTGTATGACATTATGTTAGGTGAGAAGAAATTCTTCAAAGTTAAATACTTCAAGATTTTGAGTGCTTCTTCAAGGTAAGGGAAATTAATGCAGATTTTTACAGAAGAAAATAATTTCCTTTTTATATTGTATTTTGAAAAGTGTAAAAATATTATTTTTATCTTTTTGCATGGATCAAATATGTGTTTTGTATGGAAAGTATATTTGAGAATCTTCTTTGTTTATTTATGAAGAGTGAAAATTTTTGGAGATATGATATTTTGTTTTGCAAGTTTGAATTAATGAAATAAAGTGTTTGACTCTGATTCCTATGGCCCTAGTCAACGGGTTATAATTGTTGACATTTCTATGGCCCTAATCAATGGGTTATAATAGTTGATATTATATGGCCCTAGTCAACGGGTTATAATAGTTAACCTTATGGCCCCTTGTCAACGGGTTATAATTGTTGACTTTTGGTTTTATTCACCTTAAATGGAACAAATTTGAAACTAGTCACTCATTTGTGAAGTCCCACCTTATTGAGCACCATTTGTTATTTGATAACTAGAGTACGATATTTGGAATGCATTTGATTTGGTTTTGATGAGAAATTGTTTTGAAATGGATATGAGAAAGTTTGTTGAAAAGTTTGAATATATTAGTATTTCGAACTCAAAAGTTTTTTATGAAAATAAGTATATGTTATATCTCCTATTTACAAACATGATTGAAAATGTTTGATCCATGAAACTGCATTGATGTTCCTTATTGAGCTTTAAGCTCATGCTCCTTCGTTGATAATTTTTCAGGTATTCTCAGTTCGGGCGAGGAGTGATGGCTAGGCTAGGGAAATTTTTCTTTGTTAGGATTTTGGTTCAAACTTTATTTTGGACATTGTTTAGATGTTAAAATTCATTTTTTGTTTAAATTATTTGAATTTGGAGTTATTTGGACAATAACACTCTAGTTGATGTGTTAGTTTTTTTTTTTTTTTAAAGTTGATGCTTGAAGACTTTAGAATTTTGTCTTACTACTTTGAATAGGAATTTAGTAATTGGTAAATTTCTTTCCAGTTACAATACGAATGTTTGTGTCATTTCCACTTTGAGCCTTTGGGCTTGAGGTGTGAAATGGCCGTCATGCCCTTGGAGTGGGTTTTGGGGTGTGACATGCACACAGATGGAAGGAAAGTCATACATTTTTGTAGCTTAAATTATCAAAATTTTGTGTGCTTTTAGATGGTTCTACATTTACATTGATTAGTTTAAAGATCGTTTATTTATGATTGATTCCTTCTATTCTTTTTGTAAAGTTAAAAATGAACGAGGAAAGAATCTGATTGTTTTAACTTCTGGATGTTTGATTATTGTAATTAGTAAAAAATTTCTTTGATATCCATAAGGAAAAGTTGTGTTTGGAGCCACCCATTTGAAACTATTATGGAAATTAAACCCCAAGATTATGGAATATGGGATTTGACCGTGAATGGGAAAACCATTATTATTCTTGTGCACTCTTTGCTTAGTCTATTTTCTCTTCCTAGAGTACCCTTTTACAGTCTCCATGTTAACAACATTTAATATCTCCATGTTAGCTGGATATATTTGAAATTTAATAAAATGCAAAAAAATAAAAGTTAATGATGTTGGGTTACATCTCCTCATGCCCGACCCGAGAACATAAAATTTCCTAAACACCCAATCTTGTTTATCTCATTTTAGCAAAAGAAACCCTAAAATGTTCAATCTATCTCCATTGTCTCAGCAACCAAACAGAGCACTTCATCGTAAGAACACTAGTAACTAGTCGGGTTGAAGAGGTGCAGCTGTGAGTCTCTCGGACCCATTCATTCTGGCTTGAATTGTTGAGATAAATCGATGTATATGAGCGGTCAGAATCAAATTCTAGTCTCAAATTTGCAAGTTCTTTTTACCATGTTGAATAAGTTCTCATATCTATTGAGATTCTCTAGTCTCAAAACTTCAGCATCAGATGACAAATAATTTTATTTTGTACAGTAGATTTGGGTTTGGGCTTGAACATAAAAAACTTCAACTTCTAGTAGCTATTGTTTCTTCAGAGTATAAGATTTATTAACCAAGAGTAAGAGAATCTTACCATGACAAAGTTTGAATATAGAAAAGGGTGGCATGTCAAAGCATACTCAGTCGTAGGTTTTTTAAAGAGCCTTAGACATTGATTCGTCCCCATTGCAGTCATGCCATTTGATTCTGGCTCAGATGGGTGTTATCAACAAAATTTATAAAACTTAAATCACCTCACACTAGGGTAGCATAGCTAACATAGTATAGTGGCTCTAGGATCATCCACAGGGATGGGTTTTCATCATACAATTGACTTAACTGAAGGAAATAACATGGTGATTTTTTTTATGAAAGTTAGCTTTAAAAGAAAATGGAATTGTGGTTTCAAAGATTGATTTTAAGTTAAGCAAAAACAATAAATTAAATTAACTATAAAGAAAAGGTCTCTTGGAGCTGTAGGTCACTAGGATTAGGTTCCTTAGGCAAAGGGGGAGATTCCGGATCTTTTCCTTACGTTGGGGATAATAACATAAAGGATGGTTATCTCCCGAACTGGTTTTATATTTAGCAATTAAGATTTGATCCAAAGGTTTCATGGAAAATGATAGTTGCTTCCCATTAATGGCTTTAAACACTAAAGACTCTCACTTTGAACCTCCTTCCAATGGCTCGTAAATGATAACTAATAGACATCCATGGATCTAGCAATAAGCATCCATGGAATCCGAAAAGCTTTCCAAGTATTGGCCATTCAAGGTGATTTTAAGGGATTTAAGGCTAAAACTTGAAATAAAAACCATTGATGGTTAACAACTACTGTCATTTAAAGCAAGGACAACTCCCACCTTTGCATTCAGGTCCTTCACCTAACTTCCATCACTCTAAGAAACGTAAAACCTAGCCACTCATCCCTTGAGAAATCATCCTCAAAGGTTGTTTGGCTAGCAAGAAAAGTGAAAAAAAAAATGAGAAGGAAAGGTAGAGCAAAAGCTTTGTATATTTCTTAGTACAGGAATTTACAAGTGTTTTATGAAAAACATACATTATATTATCACACATATCTCTCTCGTTATATATCTGCTACCTAAAATATAAATAAAAAGATATATAAGAAAATATCTAGGTTGGTTACAAGGAGAAACTAGGAAATAACACAAAATATCTGAAGATAAAAATCTAACGGAGTTAGTGCACAGGAAGATTTCGCATACCATGCGAAATTTGGCATGGTATGCGAAATCCTCTGGTTGCCTCAAGAGGTTTCGCATGGTGTGCGAAATTTCGCACAACCATGCAAAACTGGCTGTTGTTGGATTTCTTCCTCTAGCTTTCTTCCTTGCATCTCTGATTGGCTTGGAAAAGGGCTATGAAGTGCTCCAAAGCTTGCATTCTTCATGCATTTGAGCTTTAACTTGCATTGCCATGGATTTCACCAACTTCTCCCTCATTCTTGACTTGTTTCAATGATCAAATAGCTACCAAAAACACCAAAACTTGCCAAAAATTGATTAGTAACCTTTGCTAGGTTCCTTAATGTGCCAATTGAGTTAAAAGGTATTAACTACTACTCAAAAGTCTTTAAATCAGTTAGTTTCAAGCTATAAAAGAGTACTTTTTGAGTAGTAATCACTTCCCCCAACTGACATATTGCTAGTCCCTTAGCAATGAAGGGAAGATAAAGAAGAATAGATAGTAAAATAATTTACAAAATCATGCTAATCACTCCAAAAAATTCTCAAGTGGCATGATATGGATTATACTCTCTTGATTACTACCAAAAAGTGCTATTTTGTAGACCTAATTATAATGGTTTTAAGCACCTTTGAGTAGTAATCATATTCATTTCACCCAATTAATTCATTAAGGTCCTTAGTAATTGGTTTTAACCATTTTGTGGCAAGTTTACATGTTTTTATCAGCTTGTGAATCAATTCAAGCATGCCAAATGATGGAGGAGCTACTTGGACAAGTTATGGCAAAGCTTTTGGAAGCTCAAATTCATGAAGAACCAAGATTTGGAGCTCCATAGCCCTTTGCCAAAGTCGTTCAAAGTATGCAAGGAAGGAACAATGGAGAAGAGGAAAACAGAGGACAGCAGCTGCAGTCTTCTTTCGCACTTTTGGAGCACTTCCCAAAGTCCATTTTGTACATGCTGTATACCATTTCAAAGATCAGGAAGTCAAGAATCCAACGCTCCAAACCGTGTACGATTTGGAGCTGAAATGAGGAAGATATGGCCTTCGGAAGACAACTGCTCCAGGCTTGTGCGAAAATTTCGCACAACACCTTCCAAATTCGCACACCCCCTTGCGTGGTGCGAATTTTCCCCTGTTTCTGTCGACTCCACACGAGATCTTTTCTTTTGGATATTTTTGTATAAATTTCCATTCTTCTCCTTGTAATCCACCAATCATAAGATTTCTTAGCTAGGAAGGTTGGAAAAACTTCTCTATTTATATCCCCTTGCATCCGTTGTAACAAATATTGATATATTGATATATAGATATAGAATACATATTACGTTTGACACTTAGAATTTTTACAGAGCCCTCCCGTTTCTATTTTCTTAGTAGCCAAACAGCCTCTGAGGGTTTTTCCTCAAAGGATGATTGGCTAAAACTTTCAGTTTCTCAAAGTATGGATGTTATGTGATGGCTTGGATGCAATCCCATGGAAATTTCTCGCACCCGGAAGGTAAGGTAGTCATTTTTCATTAAAGGTTCATTAATGCAAAGTTTGGTTTTTATTTCCTTTGGACAACTTCCAACGACCAATACTTGATAAGCTTTTGGATTTTTATCCATTAGTTATCTCCTACGAGCTATTGGAAGGTGAGGTTTTCAATTCCAAGTTTTGTATTAATCCGTTAGAACCAATTTCAATGGCCATTGAAAGGTGAGTTTATCACGTGGAATGACTTTGAGTTGCCAATATTTGGTAAGCTTTTGGCTTTAGACCATTAGTTATCTCTTACGAGCCATTCAAAGGAAGTCTAAGGTGAATAACCATTGATGAAATTCACTACCATCTGTTTTGTCATTTTAAAGGATTAAAACTTGATTTGCTAAATCCATACCGGTTCGGGAAGCAAGCATCACCATAGTTGCAACCCCAACGCGAGGAGCCTATCCTGAGATTTCCAATTTGCATAAGAGCCAGAGCATAGCTATCCTATCTTTGAGAAACTTGTTTTTACACCCTTTCATTTTAGTCTTTAATGTTAGCTTAAATTAGTTTAAATCTTTCTAAAACATTTACATTTTCTTTTAAAGCTAACATCCATAAGAAAATCACCTATTTTCCTAATTTGAATATCACTTGTGTTTGCAAAAACCCTTCCCAGTGAACGATCCTAGAACCACTATGCTATAGTAGCTTGACTACTTTAGTAATAGTATTCAAGGTATAAATTTTGTTGATATGCCTTTAAAGCTAAGCTACCATGAGTCGAATCATCTCTCATGGAATATCAAAGAGGCAAAACCCAACCTTCAACAAGAGTCATCAAATCTCTTGCCCTACCATAATTTATAAAGAGTAGGCATTATGCAATTTTAAGCATCAAAAGAATTTCCACTCCCAAAGGTCCAATCCTTATTTTTCCACAACAATCTAAGTGTTAAGCTTATTAGTTTTAGATTATAGTATGTCAAACTATTCTCTCCCCCCAACCTAGTTCCTTCTCAAACTTTAGCAAACTGACCAACCTCCCATAGGTTAAGAACACACCTTTTTTATTTCACAATTTTTTTTTCATTGTAGGAGTGCAACGCTAAAGGTATTGTTTTTTAAAGCGTCCATGTAACGGGGATCCATCAATGACTCCCAACCAATCAAGGTTAAGGGCATCAAGCTTTAAGGATCTTTCGACCACTAACTCCTCAGATTTTTCCCTGGACTTTTGAGATTGAAATTCAATACCCAAGCACCTACAATATGTTAAACTCCACCTATTCACCCTTGTAACAAGCATTGAGGTCGGTAACTCCCAACCAATAAAGGTTTAGGGCATCGGGTTTTAAAAACTTTCGTCATATACCCCTCGGACCTTGCTTGAGTTTCAAGGCAAGTGAAACACTTTGTTCTTTTTTTTTTTTTTTTTTGAAGACTCATTAGCCTTTTATAAGGTGTCCCAACACTATTAAAACGAGGTCAAAGGTACCAAGTCAAAATTTTCCTAAGTTTAGGGGGTAAGATAGTTTTTCATTTTATAACCGGAACCTAATGTACACAGTGCGTGGTAAGATTAAAGTGGAAGAAATAAGGTTGAATTCAATAGGAGTTTCAATACTTCATCAACTTCAATAAGCATAATACAAACTCTAAGATTCAAGTAAAAATGTAAGAACTCAATTTCTCCCACTTTATTTTGAGAATTCCTTAATAACCATGAAAAACATAATGAAAACTTTTAAAATTAAGCAAAAAGTAACTAATTTAACAAATTAATCTAGCATTATTTAACAAAACTTCCTTCCTCAACTCTTCCCCCAACCGAGATCAACATTGTTATCAATGTTTCTAGAGCAATTGAAAATAAAGGGAGGAAGTGGTACCTCCTGAGTGAAATGGAGTCTGAGTCATATAGGAGAAACCACATGAGTAAAAAAACAAAAGGGTAATGAGTAGAGGGAATAGGAAAATGCTAAGTATAGTAAAAAAACATGATGTCTATATATTAATCTGAGAAAGTACAATATGAGATATGATCATGTAATACATCCAATCCCAAAATATAAAGTATCAAAACAATGACAAATCTCTAGTTATATAACATGTAAATACAATAAAATAAAGAGATGTCCTATGGTCAAACGGTGGAAGCCTTAGGTGGAGATGATGCAACCTCAGGCGTAGTTGTGACTGTGGGAGGCTCATCCTGAGGTGGTGGAATCTGGACCTCTACTGGTGTATTATCCTTAGCTGGAGCTATAGACACTGAGGATGTGGGAAGGTCAGGCTGAGGCGGATGTAGGAGTCCCAGGTGCTGTTGAATCTAGTGGAGAATAGTAGTCTGCTAGTCCTGATGGGCACGCATCTCAGCCATCTGCTGAAAGAGAGTAGAATGGGTGGTGGTGAGTGTTTGAAAGGTATGCACCAGGGTGCCAAACTCCGAAATCGATATGGTAATGGACGGCGCAGATGTAGTCAGTGCGACTAGTGGAACAGTAGGAGTAGTAGGCGAAGCAGCAGAAATAGCCTCAGGTGTGGTCTCTGTCGAGAGCTCACCATGTTCTTGCTGTGGAGGCACTGGTGGTGCTACCATGGAAAGGACTCCTCAGGTCCGCGCCATGTCAGAAATGAAAGACGAGCCTCGGGTCCGTGCTCTGAGAGGGCGTGGTATCGAATCCCCTAAATGAGATTCTTACAGAGGAAAATGAGGGATTCGTAGGGTGCTTGGTGTTTGCGAAATGAGGAAATGGGCAGTCAGGGGGGAGGGAGGGGGGGGGGGGGGGGTTTAAAAAGAAATGGGCGGGTGGCTCTTGGGTTTCGCACAGTGTGCGAAATTGTTGGGTGTGCGAAATTTTTCACATGATTTGCGAAAATTTCACAGGGTGTGAGAATTGATTTCTCAGGGGTTGGCTTATTTTCGCCGGGTGTGCGAATTTTTGCACCCTATGCGAAATGATTCCTTGATTTCGTATGCACTACGAAAATTTTGCAAGGGTGCGAATTGTTTTGCTTGTTCCTCTGTTTGAAATCCCCCTACAATCGATCATCAAAAACTATGTTAAATCAAACCAAAATAAAATTAAAACGAGAAATCGAAATCAAAACAAGTAATAATACATGAAAACTCTTAAATCAGAAATAACATAAAAAGATATGGACTGGATTAGTCTTTAGAAAGACTAAGTGATTACTACTCAAAAATTGCTATTTTATAGCTTGTAATTAATTCTTTTAAACACTTTTGAATAGTAGTTATTACCTTTTAACTCAATTGGCATGTTAAAGACCCTTGCAATTGTTTCTAATCAAATTGTGTTAAGTTTTGGTGTTTTTGATAGCTTTTTTATCACCAAAGCAATCTAAGATGAGGAAGAGCTTTATATAATCCATGGAAAATCAAATGAAAGCTCATTTACAAGAAGAATCCAAGCTTTGGAGCTTCGTAGTTCTTTGCCAAAGCCAAATCAAGAATGCTATGAGGAAAAAGAGAGAAATCTAACATGAAGAATTCAAGAGGACAAAAACTGTTGGACACATTTAGAGTACTTCATGGAGTCCATTTTATTCATACTATATGTCATTTTGAAGCTCGGGAATTCAGGAGTCCAACGCTTCAAACGGTGTGCGAATCAGAGCTAAAACGAAGAAGTTATGGCCATTTAAAGACAACCGCACAAAGTTGAGCGAAATGAGCTGCGAAATTTTCATAGGGTGTTTCGCAGCTGTGAAACCACCCTTTGGCACACGAGTGCCATTTTGCAGCTCCACCTCCTCATTTCGCAGCTGCAAAAATGTCTCCACCCTGCAAAAATGCTCCTTGGCTGTGAAATGGCCCTTGGTTGCGAAATGGCCTCCAAGCTATGAATCAAGTTGCAAATCATCTCTAAGTTGCGGAATCATCTCTGATTCATGCCTGATTGGTGTTCCAATTGATTCAACTCAATTGATGTGCTTTGATCTCAATCCTTAAATGGGAGTAATCAACAAAATTTATAAACCTATTTCACCATATACCAGGGTAGCATTTAGCTAGCATAGTATAGTGGCTCTAGGATCGTCCACAGAGATGGGTTTTCACTTCGCAATTGATATTAGTCCAAAAACTGAATTGGTGCTTTTTCTTTTCTTTGTTAGCTTTAAAAGAAGACATAAGTTTGAATGAAAACGGATGGTATTAAGCTAACCTAACATAAAGTAACTAAAATTAACTAGAAATAAATTTGAAAGAAAGGTGTTTCTTGGGATTTCAAGTTACTAGGATTAGGTGCCAACTACAAAGAGGGAGATTCCGGTCACTTGAATCTTTTCCTCGCATTCGGAATTTAACCTATAGTTATTTCCCGAACTGGTGTGATACAGATGCTTGCCATTAATGGTTTCAATGCTAAATCCCTCTCACTGATACACCTTGCAATGACTCGTACCTCTCACCTAGTATTTGTCATTCAAGGTGATCCTTACCATCGAATCATCCTTCACAACCGAACAAGAGATAACAATTAGACCTCCATGGAGCAAGATTACAAGCAATAAGAATCCATGGAATCCGAAAGCTTACCAAGTATTGGCTATTCATGGTAATCCTAGTTAACTAAAAATATAAAAACCAAAAACGGATCACACTTTCTCTTCATTAAAAACGGAAACAACAAAATCTCACACTTATGTAGCCGGAACCTTACTTAGCTTCCTTCACCCAAAAAACAAAAAGCCTAGCCACTCATCCTCTGAGAAAACATCTCAGAGAATGTTTGGCTAGCAAGAAAATGAAAATGAAAATGAAAGAGAAGGAAAAATAGAGCAAGGCTATGTATATTCTATATATTGATCGATTCTACATACTTTTATATCTATATCTTTTACAATGGATGCAAGGGAATATATATAGAGAAGTTTTTCCAACCTTCCTAGCTAAGAAATCTTATGGTTGGTGGATTACAAGGAGAATAATGGAAATTTATACAAAAATATCTGAAGAAAAGATCTAAAAGAGTCGGTGCACAAATATCCCAGTTCGTATGTAGATTTCGCACGTTGCATGGTGACTTGCGAAAATCTCGCAAGTTGATTTCGCAACTTGGAATTCATTTTCGCACGTTGAGCTCCAAGTTCGCAAGTTGCAAAATCACTTTCGCAAGTTGGGCTTCTCTGTGACTATGCGGGCTGTATTCCATTTCCATTTCGCAAGGTAGGCTTTAATTTCGCACGTTGGAGTTCCAAATTCGCAAGATGCGAATTTGTCCTTCAGTTGGATGCAGTTGTCTTGCGAAGGCCATATCTTCCTCATTTCAGCTCCAATTCGTACACCGTTTGAAGCGTTGGATTCTTGACTTCCTGAGATTTGAAATGGTATATATCATGTAGAAAATGGACTTCGAGAAGTTCTCCAAAAGTGCAAAAGAAGACTATAGCTGTTGTCCTCTGTTTTCTTCACTCTGTTTTTCCTCTCTCCGTTGTTCTTTCCTTGCATACTTTGAATGACTTTGGAAAAGGGCTATGGAGCTCCAAATCTTGGTTCTTCATGAATTTGAGCTTCCAAAATCTTTGCCATGAACTATATACAGCTCTCCCTCATTCTTGGATTGCTTTGGTGTAGCTAAAAGCTATCAAAAACACCAAAACTTAACACAATTTGATTAGAAACAATTGCAAGGGTCCTTAACATGTCAATTGAGTTAAAAGGTAATAATTAATACTCAAAAGCGTTTAAAAGAGTTAATTACAACCTGCAAAATAGCACTTTTTGAGTAGTAATCAATCTTCAAGTTGTGAAATCACAAATTCAACTTGCAAAACCAAAGTTCAAACTTGCAAAATGGATAATTCAACATGTGAATCACTGTGCGAAATCCACCTGTGCAATCTTTGATATTTGCCACCGACTAATTTAGATTTTTTATCAAGATATTTTGTAAATTTGTATTTTCTCCTTGTAATAAGCCAAAGATATTATTGGGATATTTCTTAGAAAATATCTTCTCTATATATATCTTTGAACCAATGTAAAAAAAAAGGGGATAATACATCATATATCATAGATGTAATCCGACGAGAGGAAGAAATATATTTTACAGAGCACTTGCTCTGTTTTTCCTTCATATATTTGTTTTCTCGTTATTTTTATTTCTAGCAAATAAAACTCTAAGGATGTTTCCTCAAAGGATGAGTGGCTAGGCTCTTTGTCTCTTGGAGTGAAGAAAGCCGGGTAAGTTTCCACATGCAAAATTGGAAGTTTTGTTGTTTTAGTCATTAATGAAGAGAAAGTGTGACCCATTAATGATTTCTATATTTTTAGTTAACTTAAAACACCTTCAATTCACCTGAGCCAATACTTGATAAGGCAAGTGATCTCCGTCCATGGAGATGCACTAGATTATCTCTTGCGAGCATTTGGGAGGTGACTTGAAGGTAGGATTTTCTAGAATTGCCAACACTTGGTAAGATTTTGGACTCTAAGGATACATCCATTAGTTATCTCTTGTGAGCTTGTGAAGGGAAATCCAAGGTTAAGGATCACCTTGAATGGTAAATGCTAGGTGAGAGGCAGGAGCCATTCCAAGTTGAATCAGTGAAAGGGATTTAGTGTTTGAACCCATTAAAGGGAAGCATCTGTACCACACCAGTTCGGGAAATAACTATATGTTAAATCCCCAATGCGAGGAAAAGAAATAAGTGACCGGAACTCTCTTTTTGTATTAGGAACCTGAGCCTAGTGATCTGAAACTCTAAGAAACACTTTTCTTTATAATTAAAATCAGTTACTATTTTTAGTTAGCTTAAAAACCAACCTTTTCAAACACCTTTATGTTTTCTTTAAAGCTAATGTTGAAATGAAAAAGCACCAATTCATCTTTGAATTAATATCAATTGTGAAGTGAAAACCCATCCCAGTGAATGATCCTAGAGCCACTATGCTATGCTAGCTGAGGCTATCCTAGTACATGGTATAATAGGGTATAAATTTTGTTGATTACTCCCATTTAAGGACCACAATCAAGGAACACCAGCTGGACATGAATCAAATGGCATCGTTGTTAGGGACCATTGAGAGGACATGAATCAACTGATACACCAATTGGGAACAAATCACTAAGTCCAATGAAAAAACCGGTGTTGTCAAGCTTGATGTGGATCAAGGAGGATGAATTCCTCCTTGTCATGAGAAAACGGCTCCACAAAGGGCTTGAAACGGTGGTCATTCACTTTGAAGGTCCTGGTGTTGTTGGAGTTGAGTAATTTCACTACTCCAGTTGAATGCACTTGGTGAATGGTAAATGGACCTATCCACCTTGATTTCAACTTGCCCGGAAAGATGTGGAGCTTAGAGTCATAGAGCAAGACTCTTTGTTCATTTCGAAATTCCTTACGGGAAATCAACTAATCATGCCACCTTTTCAATTTCTCTTTTGAAATTTTTGAATTGATGTAGGCATCGTTTCTCAATTCCTCCATCTCATTGAGGTCTAAGAACCTCTTTCACCCAGCTTTGCTCAGATCCATGTTGAGCTGCTTGATTTCCCACCAAGCTTTGTATTCCAATTCCACAGGGAGATGGCATGCTTTGCCATAGACTAGGCGATAAGGAGACATCCCGAGAATGGTCTTGTAAGTTATTCTATATGCCCATAGTGAATCAAGGAGCTTGACTGACCAATCTTTTCTGTTTGTGTTTACCACCTTCATCAATATGTTTTTAATCTCCCTGTTTGCTAACTCAACTTGCCCACTAGTTTGAGGGTGGTAAGGTGTAGCTACCTTATGCTTCACCCCATACTTGGCTAGGAGAGTTTCAAAAGGCTTATTGTAAAAATGAGTACCTCTGTCACTAATTATGGCTTTGGGCACCCCAAATCTTGAGAAGATGTTCTTGAAAAACTTGAGAACCACTCTATGGTCAGTGTGCTTACATGGATTGCCTCAACCCAATTAGAAACATAATCTACTCCTACCAAGATGTAAGAGTAGCCAAAAGACATAGGAAATGGTCCTATGAAGTCAATGCCCCATACGTCAAAAAGATCAACTATCAAAATGGGGTTCCAAGGCATCATGTTCCTACGTGTTAGCTTCCCAAGCCTCTGGCATAAATCACAACTCTTGCACATGGTGTGGCCATCTTTGAAAAGTGATGGCCAATAGAAACTCGATTGCAACACCCGCATGGTTGTCTTCGAAGAAGCAAAGTGGCCTCCACATGCATTTTCATGGCAATGACTGAGGATCCCCTGTCGCTCTTCTTCAGGAACACACTTCCTTATTATTTGATTCGCACAATACTTGAATAGAAATGGCTCTTCCCAATAGTAGGCATGAATTTTTGCAAAGAAGTGCTTCTTATCTTGTGCTTTCCACTTACTTGGAACTTCTCCTGTGACTAGGTAGTTCGCAATGTGAGCATACCTAAGGGAAACTTCCACTAACATGAGAGACTTCTCTGGAAAATCATCATTAATGGGCATTTCATGGGAATTATGTGCGACAACTAGCCTTGAAAGGTGGTCTACTACCACATTCTCTACTCCTTTCTTGTCTTTTATCTGGAGATTGAACTCTTGAAGCAAAAGAATCCATCTAATTAGCCTTGTTTTAGCATCTTGCTTAGTCAATAGATACTTCAAAGCAGAGTGATCAGTGAAAACCACGATGAAAGACCCCACCAAGTAAGCACGGAACTTATCCAAGGCATAAACTATAGCTAACAATTCTTTCTCGGTGGTTGTGTAGTTTCTTTGCACCTCATTCAATGTCTTGCTCGCATAGTAGATCACATAGGGTTTTCCATCTTCTCTTTGCCTAAGAACAGCTCCTATAGCAAAGTCACTGGCATCACACATTACCTCAAAGGGTAGTTTCCAGTTGGGAGCCCTCACTATTGGTGCGGTTGTCAGAAATAGTTTCAATTCTTCAAAACTTCTTTGACATCTATCATCCCATATGAATTTAGCATCCTTGATCGATAGTTCACAGAAAGGTCTTACAAGCTTAGAGAAATCCTTGATAAACCTCTTATAGAACCCAACATGGCAAAGGAATTACCTTACTCCTTTGACATTTGTTGGGGATGGCAACTTAACAATGAGTTCAACCTTTGCTTTGTTAACTTCAATACCTTTCTTGGAGACGATGTGCCCAAGGACAATCCCTTGGTGTACCATGAAATGGCACTTCTCCTAATTAAGCACTAAGTCTTTCTCAATGCATCGGTTCAGAACAACTTCTAAGTTGATCAAGCATTCATCAAATGTACTTCCACATATGGTGATATCATCCATAAAGACTTCCATAATACACTCCACCATATCACTGAAAATGCTTAACATGCATCTTTGGAAAGTTGTGGGTGCATTACATAAGCCGAAAGGCATTCTCCTATATGCATAGGTTCCAAATGGGCATGTGAAAGTGGTCTTCTCCTGGTCTTCAACATCAATTTCTATCTAAAAGTACTCGGAGTAGGCATCCAAAAAACAATAGAAAGGATGCCCAGAGACCCTCTCAAGAACCTGATCAATAAAGGGCAACGGGAAATGGTCCTTCGTTGTCACCACATTCAACCTCCTGTAATCGATACACACCCTCCAACCTATAGTGAGGCGTGTAGAGACCTCTTCTTCCTTATCATTTTGCACCACCGTGATCCCAGAATTCTTTGGCACAACTTGAGTAGGACTCACCCATGGGCTATCTGATATGGGGTAGATAATACCGGCCTGAAATAGCGTAAGAACTTCAGCTCACACCACCTCTTGCATGTGAGGGTTCAATATTCTCTGAGGTTGATGAACTGACTTAGCTTCATTCTCCATGTAAATATGATGGGTGCAGACTAAAGGGTTGATCCCTTTCAATTTAGAAATTTGCCACCCTATTGTCTTCTTACATCTTCTAAGGACTTCAAGTAGATAATCCTCCTGATGAATGGTAAGAGTTGAAGATATAACAACAGGGCACTACTTGTCTTCTTCCAAGTATGCATACTTCAACTCTGTGGGTAGTGGCTTAAGAATAAGCTTTGGGGACTCCTCCTTAACAGGTCTTTGTGTCTCATTCTCATTGAATAAGGGAAGAATTTCTTCTCTCCTCCTCCATGGGACCAGGGTAGCAAGAAATCTGAGGGTTCAGGTAACCCTTCATCAAGATCCCCAAAACTCTCAATCAAATCCTCCTACATTCTTTGATCACAAGGCTCCTCCACTAAAATGTCAATCATGCACACTTCCTCTGGGCTTTCTTCTTCTTTCGGATGGATATGCTTCTTGTACAAATGGAAGATGTTGACCTCCAATGTCATGTTGCCAAACGTGAGTTGCATGACTCCATTCCTACAATTGATTATCGCATTTGATGTAGCTCAAAATGGTCTTCCAAGTATGATAGGAACATAATTAGTTCATTTGACAACCGAATCCGTATCAAGAACAACAAAATCCACTGGATAGTAGAATTTGTCAACTTGAACCAAGACATCTTCAATCATCTCTCTTGGAATCTTCACTGATATATCTGCCAGAGATAGAGTGATGGATGTTGGCTTCAAATCTCCAAGTCCCAATTGCTTATAGACAGAGTAGGGTAGCAAATTCACACTTACTCCCAAGTCCAACAAAGCTTTCTCCACACAAGTCCCTCCAATACTCACTGAGATGGTAGGGCAGCCCGGATCTTTGTACTTCACTGGAGACTTGCATTGTATTATTGCACTCACTTGCTCAACCAAAAAGGCTTTCTTGTTCACATTCAACCCTCTCTTTACAATGCACAAGTCCTTCAAGAATTTTGCATACGTCAGCACTTGTTTGATCATGTCTAGCAAAGGAATATTGACCTTCACTTGCCTCAACACTTCAAAAATTTCTTATCCATTATTTGTTCCCTTTTTTCCATGCAAAGCTTGGGGGAAAAGTAGAGGCATGTGTTTCTTCACCATATCTTCCTTGATCACTATCCTCTCGGGTTCTTCATCCACATTAGAATCACAGTCATCTTTCTCTGTACTTTTCCCTTTTCTCTTTCCTTTCATTTCCTCACTCTTTTCTTTTTCTGTTACACTCTCTTCATCATGCTTTGGCTTGGATGTGGGCTGAAGAACCTCTTTACCACTCCTCAAGGTGATAACTGCTTTAACTTTCCTCACCTTTGAAGATTCTCCCTCTTGAGCCTCCACTTCATGGATACGCTTGGGATTTTGATGAGGTTGAGAAGGAAACTTTCCTTTCTCTTGCACTGTATTGAGGTTAGTAAGCCTTGAGATTGCGTATTGAACATTGTCTATCTTCTGAGATAGATCATTTTGCATCTCATCCATCATTTTGTTCAATGTACTCTCCACACTGTCAATTCTCTAATTCAGTTAAGCATTGATGGACTTCTGATCTCCCACAACCTTGTTAAGGTTCACAATAGCTTGTTCAAGATTCGAGGCTTGTTGAGGTGCTTGAGCAGGTTGTATGTACTGAGGTGGCTTTGGTTTCCAAGAGAAATTTGGATGGTTCCTCTAATTCGAATTGTAGGTGTTGCCATATGAAGCATTGTTATTGGGTTTGAATTGACCAATAACATTGGCTTGATCACCAAACATCTCTCTCACTACTGGAATTGTAGGACACTCCTCCACCAAGTGCTCATAAGATTGGCAAATGGAACAAGGCATAGCCTGCACTGATGTCTCAGAAATGGCTTGCACTTCTTGTACCTTCTTCATTTCTAGCTCTTCCAATCTCCTTGCCATAGCTGCAACTTTTGCCTTCATGTCAATGTCTTCATTCAAAACATACATCCCAACCTTAGCATTAGGTTGAAACTTCATTCTTCCCACCTCTCTACCATTTAATTTGGTTCATCCCATCCTCTTGAAACTTCAGCCACATAATTCAAAAAGTCCATGGCTTCCTTTAGATTCTTACTCATGAAGTCTCCTTCACACATAGTTTCTAGGAGTTGCTTCATTGAAGAAAACATACCATCGTAAAAATAGCTCACTAAGAGCCATGTGTCAAAGCCATGGTGAGGACAAGCATTAATAGCTTCCATGTACCTCTCCCAACACTCATAGAATTTCTCATTCTCTTTAGCCAAGAAATTCGAAATTTGCCTTTTTAGATCATTGGTCCTATAAGTAGGGAAGAACTTCTTAAGAAACTCGGCTTGCAAATCAGTCCAAGTTTGGATACTCCTTGGCCTTAGAGAATTAAGCTAAATCTTGGCCTTATCCTTCAAAGTGAAAGGAAATAACTTGAGCCTCATCAAGTCAATTGAAGCTCCTCCTTCTTGGAATGTATTACAAACCTCCTCGAATTCCTTAATATGCGAGTAGGGATTCTCACTTTACATCCCATGGAAAGTAGGTAGGAGTGACACAATGTGAGGTCGGATTACTAGCTCCTCGGTGGGAGGCACTATGCATGATGGTGCACTCATACGAGGTGGATGCATGCGGTCCCTCATGGATCGGTATGCATTGAAATTATCCTCTTGACCATGTTGGCTATTCTGATTTTAAGGTGGAAAATCCATGATGTTTAAGTACACTTCCAACTCAGTTTCTTGAGGAGTTTCAATCTTCACAAGTCTTCCCTCAATATCTCTTATTCAATAGGGCATGCACAACTAGAGATAACTGAACAAAAACAACGAAAACAAAAGAAATACAATACTAGGAAAAAGTTAAGGTTAGCTAAAAACTAAATAAAAGATAAACTAAATATAGACAAAGAAAAAAAATTAGTAAAAAGAAAAATCACCAAACTTATGATGAAGATCACAAGTATTCACCAAAAGTTTTGTCAATGTACTGTGGCACCATCCCCGGCAACGACGCCATTTGATTCTGGCTCAGACGGGTGTTATCAACAAAATTTATAAAACCTAAATCACCTCACACTAGAGTAGCATAGCTAACATAGTATAGTGGCTCTAGGATCGTCCACATGGATGGGTTTTCATCGTACAATTGACTTAACTGAAGAAAATAACATGGTGTTTTTTCTTATGAAAGTTAACTTTAAAAGAAAATGGAATTGTGGTTTCAAAGATTGATTTTAAGTTAAGCAAAACCAATAAGTGAAATTAACTAAAAAGAAAGGTCTCTTGGAGCTGTAGGTCACTAGGATCGCATTCCTTAGGCAAAGGGGGAGATTCCGGACCTTTTCCTCGCGTTGGGGATAATAACATAAAGGATGGTTATCTCTCGAACTGGTTTTATATTTAGCAATTAAGATTTGATCCAAAGGTTTCATGGAAAATGATAGTTGCTTCCCATTAATGGCTTCAAACACTAAAGACTCTCACCTTGAACCACCTTCCAATTGCTCGTAAATGATAACTAATAGACATCCATGGATCTAGCAATAAGCATCCATGGAATCTGAAAAGCTTGCCAAGTATTGGCCATTCAAGGTGATTTTAAGGGATTTAAGGGTAAACCTTGAAATAAAAACCATTGATGGTTAACAACTACTGTCATTTAAAGCAAGGACAACTCCCATATTTGCATCAGGTCCTTCACTTAACTTCCATCACTCCAAGAAACATAAAACCTAGCCACTCATCCCCTGAAAAATCATCCTCAGGGGTTGTTTGGCTAGCAAGAAAAGTGAAAACAAAAAAATGAGAAGGAAAGGCAGAGCAAAAGCTCTGTATATTTCTTAGTACGGGAATTTACAAGTCTTTTATGAAAAACATACATTATATTATCACACATATCTCTCTCCTTATATATCTGCTACCTAAAAGATAAATAAAAAGATATATAAGAAAATATCTAGGTTGGTTACAAGGAGAAACTAGGAAATTACACAAAATATCTGAAGATAAAAATCTAACAGAGTCGATGCACAGGAAGATTTCGCATACCATGCGAAATTTGGCATGGTGTGCAAAATCCTCTGGCTGCCTCAAGAGGTTTCGAATGGTGTGCGAAATTTCGCACAGCCATGCGAAACTACCTGTTGTTGGATTTCTTCCTCTAACTTTCCTCCTTGCATCTCTAATTGGCTTGGCAAAGGGCTATGAAGTGCTCCAAAGCTTGGATTCTTCATGCATTTGAGCTTTAACTTGCATTGCCATGAATTTCACCAACTTCTCCCTCATTCTTGGTTTGTTTCAATGATCAAATAGCTATCAAAAACACCAAAACTTGCCAAAAACTTATTAGTAACCTTTGCTAGGTTTCTTAATGTGCCAATTGAGTTAAAAGGTATTAACTACTACTCAAAAGTCTTTAAAACAGTTAGTTTCAAGCTATAGAAGAGTACTTTTTGAGTAGTAATCAAACATCAATGGACTTAGCGAGCTTTAACAAATGCAAAAGGTTGTAAGTGGCATTGTTATATTGCGAACCTTACCTTAGGCACTACCTTAATAGCCCTTAGACCATGCCATTATGTGATTCTCTTGTGTGGTCAAGTGGTTCACCTTTGGTTTTTTGAGACTGTACCTTAGGTACTACCTTAATAGCTCTTAGGTACTACCTTAATGTACCTTAGGTACTACCTTAAGGGACCTTAGGTACTACCTTAAGGGACCTTAGGTACTACCTTAAGGGACCTTAGGTACTACCTTAGTTAAAGTTGGGTTTTACCTTTCCCAAGCCTTGGACCTTCCTTTGTGACCCTCAGACCATGCCATTTTGTCATTCTCTTGTGTGGTCAAGTGGTTCACCTTTGATTTTTTGGGATTGTACCTTAGGTACTACCTTAATAGCCCTTAGGTACTACCTTAATGTACCTTAGGTACTATCTTAAGGGACCTTAGGTACTACCTTAGTTAAAGTTGAGTTCTACCTTTCCTAAGCCTTGGACCTTCCTTTGTGACCCTTAGACCATGCCATTATGTGATTATCTTATGTGGTCAAGTGGTTCACCTTTAGTTTTTTGAGACTGTACCTTAGGTACTACCTTAAGGGGCCTTATGTGATTCTTCTCAACTTAATCTTTGTGAAAATGTGATGTCTTTATGTACAATACAAAAGATTTTAAAATATTTTTTATATTTTTAATTATTTTTCACATCTCTATTTTTATTTTATTTTTTTGAAAATAACTTAAAGTTCTAAAAAATAACATGTAGGCAAGGTTGAAAATACCCCAAAATTTCAATGCAATATTTCAAAATTTGTGTATTAGTTGACCTTAATTAAAAAAATTCATTCACCTGAAAGTTGGCCACGACCATCTATATCTCTGTGAATTTATTGATATTTTCTATATTTCTCCTAATTTTGCCCTCACACATATATAAACTTTATTAATAAAATCTCTGACCATCTCCGTACAAAAAGTAAAATACTAAAATAAAATTATAATTAATTAATTAATTTTAATGATCTTATCTTTTGATTTTTTCAAAAATGTAAAAATGATCATAATATTTTTTTTTACATTTTTATATGGTAATTGAATATTAAAAAAATAAATTTATAAACAAATTATTTAAAAATTGTTTTTATTTTTTAAGAAAATAAAAACAATTTTTAAATATATATGTAGTTAGTTAGTTTTTGGAGAAAGGACCATAATTTACTCCAAAAAGGATAAAAATAAAATAAAAACTCAAAACACCTTTACACTTTTTCGCTTAATAACTAACTAAATTCTATTCTAAGGGAGAGTGCATGACACGTCATGGTCCATGACGTCATCAAGCTCAACCGAAAGGGAAAAAATAAAAAGAATAAGGGTTGACAGGGAGACATAAAAGGTAATTTTGGAAATGCAAATATAAACAGTATATAGTGCATGAAACACATAATATTTTTCTCATTACTAGGCAAATCTCATATTTCAATTATATGGGTTTCCAAAACCATATATTTCCCATATAACAGTCTATAAATACAACTCTCCCTAAGAGAAAGGCTTCCAGTGTGCTCCTTTTTTCTTGTACATTTTTTTCGTTCTTCTATTCTACTAATTAATTGGCCCACTTAATGGAAAATTAATGTCTATTCCAAAAAGGCTAGTTAAATTTTCTTTGGAAGGTTAATTAATGATTTATAAAAAAATTACATGTTTGAGAGTCTAAGAACAAGCATTGTAAGAATCAAAGTTTTTAAATGTGAAAGTGTAAGACATGTGTTTTTGTTCGCATGAGGTGTAAACTAGCCTCGAAGAATTGAGATATAGGCCTTTTGAGACCTTAATTTTTATAATTAATAAATATGTAAAAATATGAAAAAATAAATATAAAAAAGTAAAAATTAAAAACCTCCGTAACAAGTTAATTTAAGTAGGAAATACCATTCAAATAGTTCCACACTCGGATAAAAAACCATAATAAGTCATAAAAGAAAACCATCATAAGTAAAATATATATAACTAAAATGTATCAATTTAAATCATCATCTTCGATATTGTCATCATTCTCATTCAATGTATCTATAGTATAAAAGCTTGCACCATAAAATCCCTCATTGACAATTAATTCTCCATCTTCATTAATTAGTGCCAATTTCACCTCATTTTATTTGCTTATGCTTCCAATTTGACTTAGCATAAAGTAAAAAGTATGTGTAAAAAATCACATCATATGATTAAATTTAATAAGTTTATAACTCTACTTTTTAAAAAACTTACTTGCAAAGTCATCATATTTTCTTTTGATGCTTGAAGAACCAATGTTGAGCAATGGTGCTTGAATCTCCTCTCCTTTATTGATGGCACAAATCTAATAGCATCATTATTAAATAATTCATCATCTTCAAGCCAAATAGCATCACGTGAGAGGAGGGGATTTTTTTTTCTTCGCAATCCATTCATCATCCGAATCAATCTCCTCCCCTAATATTGGATCAACACTTTCTCCTTTGTGGACTCCACTCTCTCAATCTAGTGTTGTACCTCACATACACTTAAGTATTTAACCTCTTATGTTCAAGTCTTTTTTTTTTTTTTTTGAATCTACCAATGAAAAAAATCCATATGTTAAGATTAAAATATCCAAATATTAAAATTTTAAATATCCAAGTTAGCCAACATTTAAGTAGAATGTATATACTTAAAATTAGAAGTATTACTAATTAAAAAGTACTCAAATTTCTCTCACATCCTGAAGCACTACAAGTAAGGCTAAGAACTCGAATAGCAAATTTTTGCAACTTCGGTTTTGAAGCCCTAAAACGTATCCACCACCAACTTGTAGGATTTCTTAATTTTTGAGAATCAATTGCAATACGACTTCCAAATCCACTTCTTATTTGGCTAAACAAGTCTAACTGAATGTCAGTCGTTAAACATTCATTTTAATCCAACATCTTATCTATGCATTCAAATAACCCTTTCTCCACTTCATCCACATTAAATAACTTGTCTTCATAGTGCAATTAAAGGTTAAGATAATAACTTGTTGCATGTAGAGGTCGATGAAGTTGCGAGTACCTCTTGTATCCACTTTTCTCCAAATTGGCCTATATTTTCTCTCAATGGCCGCACAACTAAATGCAATCTTCTCCTTAGCCGAACCCATCAACTCATAAATATAACCCACGACTAGTCTCTCCTCTAAATCAACCTTTCTCAAAACACTAATCAATGGGATAGTGGTCTTTATACAAAATGCAACACGAGACCTAAGATTTAGATATAATAACATAGTACTTTGAGCTTTTGCACCTTCAATCTTTTTTGTCTAACTACTAGAAAACTAATTCTTGGAGGAGAACATTGCTATCAAAACTTTTTTTTTACTTATAAAGACTTTGGAAAATGAGAAATGTTGTAACAAACCTTGTAATTGTTGAATAAATAAGTTCATGATTTTTATTTTTATTTTTGTAAATGTTCTCATCAAACTAATAACCCAAGTATATCTATAGATGAACTTCACCACTTGCCTAATTGGTGAAAGTGTATTAGCATGAACCTTTAGCTTTCCAATGTCGTATAACATCAAATCAATGCAATGAGTAGCACAAAGAGTCCAACACAATTTGTTTCTCTTTTTCATGAGCCTCATTCTATCATTCACATAGTTAGAAGCATTATCAGTGATTACTTGCACAACATTCTCGTCTCCAATTTCTTCAACCACCTTAGCAAGATATTTGAACATCAATTATCCATTTTTAATTGTGTCAAATGCATCAATTGATTTTAAAAACCATGTACTAATTGGATCATTCACAAGAAAATTTATGAGACACCTACTCTTTTCATCTATCCAACTATCTAACATAATGGAACATTCATGTTGTTTCTACGTTTTTATGTGTTATTCCATCATGGAATCTATGTTCTCAATTCATACCTAGATGAAGGCTTAAACCCAAGCTCAAAGTTTGCAATAACATCAATTATAGGAACCCAATATGGATCATTTACTGCATTGAATGAGAAATACTTTTAGTACATAAAAATACCAATTTACTGTATTTAAAGTACTTTGTCTAGGTTCTAAAATGGTGAACTTATCCATGGGTCCCCTAGGAATAGGTTGCTCACTCCCACTCCCACTCTCATTTCCACTTCCACTCCTAATTGTTTTAAAAAATTAACTTGCATTCATTAGATTTATCCCCATGCTAATTTCTTCAAGCAATTCATTTCTTTTTTATTATTGTTCTCTAAAATAATTTAATGCCTTTTTGCATTCCAATCTTGCATCTTCACTAACTTTGGTACATGGTCTCATACCATGATGAGTCCTGGTCAACTGATGCTTAAGTCTATTTACCCCTCTCGAACATCTTCGATTACAAAATTTGCATCTTATATATTTATCTCCAAGAACTTCAATAACATACTTCCATACAAAATGTTTTCTTAAAACTTTCGATTCCAAGAGACTCATATTGAAAATAATAATAATGATAATTCAATTATATAATGAATTTTAAATTAATTACATAATTATTTTAGAACATAAAAGAATAAAATTTAAATTCTAAAATTTTAAAAATTAAATATTAGCACAATTAAGTATTAATAATTTAATATAAATATTAGTTTTTCCCCCAATGGGTCAAAGATTTACCACTTAAAAAAATTAATATAAATATATAAACCAAATAATACACATAATTTTACTTTTTTTTCATTAAAGAAAAGAAAATGTGAAATGTGAGGAAGTGAAAAAAAATTTGGGGAAAAGAAAAAACATGAAATGTGAGAAAGTGACCAAATTCTGGTAACTGGAAGTTACTGCAACTGTGTAGTGGAGGGTATTGTGGTTGTGTAGCGGAGGTATTATAGTTGTGTAATGGAGGTACTATAGCACTATAGCGATGCAGTGGAGTTACTATAGCTTTTTAGCTATGTAGTGGAGGTATTATAGCTATGCAGTGGAGTTTCATATAGTCGTGTACAAAGTTTTTTAGTCAAGTCAAAAAACAAAGTGGTGGTTGACTAGAAGCAATAAAAAAAATTGACAAAACATTTTCTCGATTTTCCAAAAAAAAAAAGCAAAAAGCAAAAAGCTAGTCATGGAGTTGTGAACTAAGGAAAAAAGGAAAAAAAAAATAAGAAAGAAGAATGGAGAAAAAGAAGAGGGCATACCTAAGACAAATTCATAAAGAAGGTGTTAACTACCATCAAAGTGAGATGGTGCACCACCGGACTAAATTTGCCACGAAATCTATGTGGTATGGGTTTAACGAAGCTAGGGTTAGGGTCTTTCTTCAAGTTTCTTCTCTATTATCAGTTCTCTCTTTATGAGATCTCCATTCTTAGTTTTTTTTTTTCTACGAAATTTTTGAATTTACATCCATAAAGAGCCACAAAAGCACATGCCTCATTTGTTGACCTGTAAAAGGCGCCGCCAAAGCGCCCCTCTACCATGCCTCATCACGAAAGACATATGCCTTTTTGGACTCTCAATTTATTTTTTCAATGCCTCAAGGTGTTTTTTCCATTCCTCGCCTTGAAGCACGCTTCAAGGTGCGCCTAAAAAAGGCCTTTGAAATCTTTGGTGTGAATAATTTATATCAAGCAACTCCTTATATTTAGTATCTTTAAATTAGTTCTAATTCCAAAATTCAATCAAAGGTTTTTTTGGTCTTTAAGCAATCTTAGATGTTTTCATTCCAAAAAGCAACTAGATATTTCCTTTTTATTTTATATTTTATATATCTCTGAATTTTAAAGACAAAAATCATAATAGATTGCTCAGATAAACTCGGGAGATATATGAGCATGGTTTAAAATATTAATCTAATTAATTAACAAATTATATTTACTTAATAATATAAAAAATGCTATGAAGATGAAATGATTATATCTAGCTAAATCTATTGGATATGAAATGATAAAAAACGTATTGAATATTATTAATTTATTTGTTTAGTTTGACAATTTTGCTTTATGATCACTTGTTTCAAACTACTTCAGCATCACAAAGACTTACACATGATATGTTGAGTTGAAAACACAAACATTAAGGCTCAAGTAAGTAGATTTTAGGTTTGAATTTTGGACAAGATAATGAAATAATGAAATACACATTTTAATTTTCAAGTGAGCTTGAAAGGTGAGCAATGGACACTTGAAAGAAGCTAAGAGCATTCAAGCATAGCTACCTTCAAAAGAAGAAGCGAGGTTGGACACTTGAATGTCCAATAGGGAATGCTTAAGTGCCCTAAGGAACTCGAGCACCACCTTGCAGATCATTCAAGCATCCCATACTTTGGGTCCTTATTTATTTTTTTAATATGAAAAATTTAACTTTTCTTTTTTTTTTTTTTTTTTTTT